>VZTT01008843.1:34513-62377 GCA_013400855.1 Buphagus erythrorhynchus
GTCCTTTACTTCCCCACAAACACAGGTTAAAATTTTAGCTGTATTGAGAAAGTCCTTGTTTCTCCATCTCTTTCATATAGAACTCATGTTTTTACGTGTATCTCAGCCTTAACTTTTTGAAAGTACAAAGAATCACAGATACCTCCTTGTACTCTCAATTGTAATGTCTTTTCCCAATTCTTGATAAGTAAATGTGAAAAAGCTTAGTGGGGAGACAACAAGACGAAGACTTTAGTGTCATCTAGAAATTCTAGGTAATTTAAAGGGTTTCAAATCTCCAAAGTTTGAATGTGTTGTGCCCGAGCATGTGTAAATATGGAAACCAGTCCCACTGCTGTATTACCAAATTAATGCAAAATGAAAGTTGCAAAGACTTGTTCCACTATTACTTGATGCCTTCAGAAATAAACTAACAAATGTTATCTGTATTTCTTTCCTGGGGAGAGCGAGTGGGGTGAGGAAGTAAAGGACCATTCACAGTGTTCTTTATGTTACATGAGGTCTCGGTCAGATTCTCTGTGTGTGCGTGACTTGCACAGTGCTGATGTTGCCTTCCTTGTGCTCAACAAACTGTAACCATTCTCAAAGCTTGTCTCCTTTCACAACTTGTATTACAGTATCTTGGTGTCAAATAGCATTTTTTGTTTGTTCATTCCACAGATGCTTCAAAACCCATCAGAATTTGCACAGTCTGTAAAATCCCTGTTAGAAGCACAAAAACAATCTATTGAGTCTGGCTCCATAGCTGGTGGGGAACATCTCTGCTTCATGGGAAGTGGCAGGGAAGAAGAAGATATGTACATGAACATGGTGTTAGCACATTTCTTACAGGTACAAATAAATTGCCATTGATTTAACAGCTGAGGTAAAGGGTGTTTGCATGTGTCATTGATGGTAAATGGCAAAACATTTTCTCCTTAAAATCTGAACTGGTTTTTACATTACTCGAGTTTACAGTTTCTAGTAAACAAACTAACCCCTGTTTCATTACCATACTTGCCAAACTCATTCCACAGACTTCTGCTCTGATCAGAATTATCTTTTCTGTTGCAGAAAAATAAGGAGTACGTAAGCATTGCCAAAGGAGGCTTTATGGGTAAGCTTATTAATAATCAACTTTGACTTGAAAAATCTTGCTATCTTAACACTCTTGGTATTTTTGAGGCTTTTGCTAAAAACCATCTAAATTAATAGCACCTAGGTCTCATCTGTCAGGTTTTTGCTTTGTGTAAGTAAACACTGTGCACTTACACATTTGTGGTTAACTCTTAGGGCTTACCCAAATTTGAGTGATGAAAAATTAATGCAGGGATTGGGGAAATTCCCTCTTCTAACTTGTCATTCTTGATGTTTTAGCCACTGTAGATTGCAGAATCATATGAAGGTGCTTCATAAACTAAACTTCATAATTATTATTAACTACTGTTATGATTTCTTAAATCAGGAGTTCATAATTCTGCAATTGATGTTGCTGGAAATAATCAGGCTTTACAATAGTGGAGAGATCTGTGCTACAATATGACAATAGAGGAATTACTAATCAATATATGTGGTGGTGTAAGAGCTGTCTTCAAAATCAAAGCAGTGATTTATTTTTAATTGCTGCTGTATTCTAAATGTTTACTAAAATAATTTATATATTAGGTAGATAAATAGGCATTAGATAATTAGATTATCTTAATATCTTTTACTACTGAAAGAAAAGCTGGGAATTGTTACAGTGATCGCTGAATTTATCTATTTTATTGAATTGTGGATAAAAAATTGTTACTGATTAGTTTCAGGTATATACAATATTTTCATCAACAGTGAATGTCCAGTGTAATTCTGAATGTTTTTGATGGTCTTTTAACAGCCCTCCAACAGCACTTAGCAGATATCAATGTGGAAGGACCAGAAAATGGATATGGCCACTGGATTGCAAGTACCTCAGGCTCAAGAAATAGCATAAACTCTGTTGATGTAAGTGAGATTTTAGTGTAAGTGTTAGAGTGGGATGGGAGCCCTGGGTATAGTGAATCTTTTCTTCACATTCCTCATTCTATTCCATAAAATGCATTATTGCAAGTCATGACTCTTTTCACCTGTGTGTTTAATTTCAAACTATGATCACAGTCTAGTCAGAGGTGACATAAACATTTTTATCCTCTTGAGGGGAAGAGTTTGTAGGTAAGAACTTGCTGTAGTCATTCTCCAGCAGAACACATGTAATAGACAGCTCTTTCTCTGGCTCTTACTCACTCTGGGAATAAGTTACTATAAAGTGGCATACAATTTCATGGCAAAGCTCAAAATCATATTTTTTCTACAGCTGATCTATTAGGTGTAGAATTTAGCTTTTAATTTAGATGCAATGTATCACTAATAGTATGCCTTTGTCTAGATATCCATAGCAGAGTGCTCAGTAATATAGTTTGTCAAGCTTGCTTTATGGGATGATATTTTCCTCAGTCACATATCATTGCTGTTATTTTATAGAACTCCAGAGAAATACTCAGATGTGTAATTAAGTCTCTACTGAGGACCAAAAAGGAAATGTGAATTGCTGTTTTTTAGTCTGTTTCCTTTTTGGTAAATTCATTGGATGAAATAACATACTTTTATATGATTAATCCTGAGAGGAGTTACTTTTACAGGGTGATTCTCCTAACGGTTCAGGTGATGGAAAAGGAGTGAAGTCCCTAGTGAATAAAATGACAGTTGCTTTGAAGACTAAATCTGTGAATGTGAAAGAGAAAGTTATCAGTTTTATTGAAAATACTTCTACTCCAGTGGACAGGTGCGTGATTTATATCTCACTGTGCATTAGCTGGGAGAAGTGACTTCCTAGTTCATGTGGCTGTTTTGTAAGCGGGAAAAATGGGCTAATTAGGAAAAAGTTGTCTTCCATGTTCAGTTTTTTAATTTTCTACCCCTGCCCTCCTCACAATTTCATCATGATCCAAGGAGCCTACTGTGCTCCTTAGTATTGCAAGGCCAATGTGGGTCCCTGTTGCCTTGAATGTTTATCTAGAATTTGTCACTGAACTTCACTTCTTACAATGTGTCAGTTTTGTGTTCAGTCTAAAAGAGAACAATGATTTCATTTGTATTTCACTTCCCCCCCATCTTTACTCTAATGAAATAGATTAATGACAGTGGGATTCTGGATAGGCTTTCTTCGTTGATTGGTTTTGTTGTTTTGGTTTTTTTCACTGCTGCATCTTGCCAAATTGAGTTTACCTCTTTTGAAGATCTTGATTTTTTTTTTCAAGTGCTCATGTAAAGCTGCTTTTCAAAATCAGAATCCACCCTTGTTTGGTTTTTGTGTCTTCAGGTACAGCAAGGAATGAGAACGTGCAAGTAGATTGAAGAACACTTTCAAATTTGGAAGTCATAATTCCAAATTCTTATCTTAACTAAGTACAAGAATAACAGCTTTCATCTCTCAGAGCTTTAAATGAAATGCCTGTTGTAGTTCTTTAAATTCCAGCCTTTGAAGGTGTATGTTGAATACCAAGACACTGGTATTGAGGAATCTCAGAGACCTAGCATTTGTTGATAGCAGGATTTAAAATACATGCCAAATGAAGAGTAGCTTTTAATAGTCTGGTACCTCAGATCATTCCCTCTTTTTGTGTTAGAAAATGTTTTTCTAAATTACTATGATTACTTTTTTTTCACAATTAGAGGCAAAAAATTCTTAAACAGCATTTGGTAGTAGCTTTTGCTGTGTGAAGAATTAAACTGAATGAATGTGAAGATTTAAACTGAAAGAGGTGAGGTTTGGATTAGATATTAGGAAGAAATTCTTTACAGTGAGGGTGGTGAGGCGCTGGCACAGGTTGCCCAGGGAAGCTGTGGATGCCCCATCCCTGGCAATGCTCAAGACCAGGCTGGATGGAGCTTTAAGCAGAGTGGTGTGGTGTGAGGTGTCCCTGTGTAGGGCAGGGTGTGGAACAAAATGGTCTTTAGGGTCCCTTCCAACCCAAGCCATTCTGGGGAATAAAGTAATGCTTACATGTGAGCCATAGGTAGCATAGGAATGCATCTTTTAGTAGATTTTTTTGCAAATATTTCTTTACCTTCATGTATTTCTTTACCAGCTTTCATGAAGCCTTGTTTTCATTTACAAGCATCCTCCTTGAAGAAGATACATTGCCAATATAGAGAATTTCAGCTATTTATGTAGGTTTTTCCTTTACATTTTTTTTAATTCTTTTGTTCTGTCCTCTGCCCCAATGAACTATAGAATACCTTTCAATATTTCCTGGCCAGACAGAGCAAGCCTGGAGCGGTAAGCTTGATAATTAAGCAGTCTGACTAAAACCACCTTTCTTGTATTTAGCATGGCATCACAATGTTTGTAAGCATTGGTTACACTGACAAGATTGCTTGTACATTTTGATATTAATTTAATTTTTTTGGAATATATTAAAACTATTGCTTTTTACAAGNTAACCTGTGCTAGTAGAAAACACCAGGAGCAATTGCTGAACAAATTATGGCTTAAGGTTTTAACAAGAGAAACTATAAGTATGAAAAGTAAACTTTTCATAAAACATAATCAGAACTCAGATATGACAGGGAACCCATGTGGAAATTCTGCCTGGAAGTCTAAAGTTTTTATGCTTCTTATCACATGGTGATAGAACATGGTGAAAGAAACAGACATGCTCATTACTGGGAAAAGAAAAATTGTAAGTAAATATGCTTTGCAGTTCTACCTCATCTTGTTCACATAACTAATGCATTTCATGCAAATGTGGAGGCCCTTTACATTTGTCTCACATAGAGTGTCTTATAATTATTTCAGAAATAAAAATTATGAATAGAGTTTTTATAAAATTATTTGTGATAATTGAAGAGCAACTCATGCATAGTTACCTTGGAACTTTGGTTATACTTTAGGAGTTCTGTAGCTTTTGACCTTCTTACGCTGAAGTGCGTGAAGATTAATGCTGGATGAATTATTGAAAATTTTAAAAGTAGGTTTTCAAGGATTTTTGTCTAATTTTTCTTTCAAGTAGTTTGCACATAATTTGAGCTGGGATTCACCCAAAAGCATCACAGAAAGTTGTTGTTTGTATGACCAAAATCAGTAGTAATATTAACCAGTATTCTGTAAAAGAAGAACAATGGGGATGGCCCAATGCATATAGTATGTTTTGTTAATTTAGAAATACTAAAAATCATGGGGATTGTACCACACATTTTGTTGATCAGTTTCTAGAATATGGTAAGAAAATGTTAAAATACCAAATTAAATATATGGTGACTCTTTAATAACTCAGAGATGCATGAATCTATATTTGCAACCAAGAAGTTTTGATATACTGAGATTTTACTTAGTTACTTGGTTTACTTACTTACTTAGTTTACTTGGTTATTTTGCTTATTCCTTTCACTCCTATCGCACATCTTCTTTCATTGAGTAGATGCAATAACAAATTAGCTCACACTGTATATCCCTAGAGTATTTTCTTAAAATTACAGTTCTTAAAAACCTAGAATGGCATTTTTTCTATATTTATTCAATTAGATCTACTTTGTTTTTATCACCAGCATGTTTCATTTGGCAGCTTTGCCACCAAAGGACATTGCATTCAATTTGTAACCATATAATGATGGCCTTCCATGTAAACAGGTTAAAAGGAATAAATTTCTAGTTTAAGATGTTACCAGGCTTTTATAAAGTAGCTTTTTACTCTCCTTTACTCTCTTGTCCTGACTAACTTCAGTTGATAAACACCAGTGAGATCTGCTCTTAGATCCTCTCTTATAATTCAGTTTGACATTATTTTAATGTGCTGCTTCTTACTGAATTGGTTATGTATTACTAAAGCATATTTACAAAAACCTCCATATGGAAGCACTGCCCTCTTGAATTGTCAGTGTCATTGATGCTTATTGTCTTAAACACTAATGAGCATGTTATTGTATGTTTATTTTTGTGCCATTGTAGACCACATTTCTGTTTGTTTGTTTTTTAACTTTTCCTTTTTTTTTTTTTCTATTAGTAAATTCTACCCATAGAAAATGTTGTTTTATTTTCTAACTTTCAATTCTACTTTCAGGTGTCCCTAAGTAGTAGCATTAATTTACCTGTTACTAAACCTGTTCCCTGTCCAGCTTGGTTCTACAGTAGCATTTAAACTGGTTTGTGAATGTACTTAAAACAGGAACCAAGGCTTAGAGTTGGTAGGAAACACAAACGCACAGTACGGGGAAGGAGGTTAGTGAACTGGAGGAAAGGGACAGGCAGGTTTTTTGGTTTTCAGTTTTTCAAAACTGCTAAGCATTGCCAGTTCTAAAGACTGGAATTATGAACTGTTTGGTGTTTTCAGAAATTGCCTGTATTGTTGCTTTCTGAACTTTCAGGTTTTTCTCATATTTTTCAGGTATTCTCAACAGTTGAGGGCAAGAGCTTTCAATTCGGCTGTGACCATGTAATCGCAGCATTCTGAGCTGGAGCTTTAAAATATCTGAGGATTTGCAATCTTACTGTCACACATTAAGATTCAGTTGTGTGTGTTTGTGTCATTTGATATGATCTGTAGAAACAATTTAAATGTGATATTTGACATCAATGTCACAATGGTGCTGGGATTGTAGCAGTAGGAATCATTTGACCAAATATTTCAAGATCTGAGTCAAACTGGAAGTAATGAACAGGAAGTCAGGGTTTAGACTACAGTGGATGGTTTGTAATAGTTTAATAGTGTAAATAGTTTTAATAGTTTATAAAAACCACTGTGTAGTTTTTAAGGCATTTTGTTATCTTTTGAGGAATTAACCAGAAAAATTAACTGCCAGACATGTTAGTTAATAGTCTTTGTTTTTTGCTTCATCTGAATTTGGCATTCTTGTGAAGTTGCCCTGACTCTCCAGATATGTTTTAGTTTCATGCTAGAAACTTAGCATGTTGCCAGTTTTCAGGTCTCTAATGTATGTTGCCATTTGAGAAGGTGAGCAGAAGTTGGGGGTTTTTTAAGACAAACCAGCATTTCTTTCCCCTTTCTTTGTTACAACAGTCAGCCTCACAAAGCGACTGAACTATGTGCTTTCACTAACCAAGTTGCTTGATGGGTCACTCACGTCTTCCTTGCAGGCAGCTTCATGAAATTCTCTTGTCCTCTGTTGCACAGCTGTGTTTATATTTTGCTAATATGTTACTGTGGAACAGACTCTCAGTTTCAAAGTTACTTTTCTTCTCCTGTCCCATGCCCTCTCCTGCCCTTTTCATTGCCACCAGACATGTCAGCAGCAGTGACAGAGTAGGAAAACCCTACCGTGGTGTGAAGCCAGTATTCAGCATCGGAGATGAAGAAGAATATGATACTGGTACAGTAGAAGATTTTTCTCTTACCTAGATCAGCTTATTTAGACAAAATTATTAAGTTGGACTAAATCAAAGTGTCTCTTACATCTTTGTCTTGCAATATGATACTTGTCTATTATTGTTGTTTATGTGTGTTATGGTAATGCCTAGGACCAGCCCTCTTCAAATACATAGTAGCAGATTAAATAAAAAATAATTTGTGGTAGGCACCAAACAGCCAACAGGAAGAAATTGAAATAAGCAGATATAGTAGATATTTTTTCTTCACTTGTTGTTTCTGTTGTAAAGATCTTTTTCTACACTGATCTTGTATGTGTGACCTGGCAATTGTGCCTTTAACAGTAAGCAAAATATGAAAGACCTAGTTTGGCTGATGTATCTCAGTTTAAATGTCTGGTGTTGTCAGTTAGTGTAATGATCTGAACTTCTGAAATATGACTGGAGCTAGACTTCAAATGGCTAATATGTGCACACTTCTCCAGTGTTTCAGACTTTGCTTTTCAGCACCGAATCTATTAATAATTGATGCATCTCTTGAAATGCATGCAGATTGCTGTAGGGAAAAAGCATGCCATTTTTATTTAAATTTTTTACCTAGCTGAAAAACTGCAGGCAAAACTGGAGCACCACACCTTTCATAAAGATTTATTTGGAGTTTTTTTGGAGAGCAGTTCTAACATTAAAATGATGCAGACCTACTGCTGCCCTGGTTTTGCTCTGGTAGTTTTAGCCCACTCCCAGTCATCATCTCACAAATCACTCTTCTGTGGCCAAAAGGCATATTTGTCTTCCGTGGGAGAAACAAGTAACTAGTCTGAGAATCTTTGACATGCAAAAGAAACAATTCAGGAGGATTAATGAGAGTCACAGCTTTAAATAACATGGATGACAACCAGTTGATCATCATCTGCAATTAAAATTTTGAAGGAGCAAAGTGAAATTATCAGGCAGAAGCTTTAATGCTAAGATTTTTCTCCAAATGCCATGTAATTAAGTTTGCACAGTTCTTTGAGCATCCTTAATAGTGTTTGGCAAAGTCTCTGTAGTTTCAGAAAACCAGCTCCTCCAAGACAGATTGTCTAGAACATATTTTCAGTAGTGGTTGTTTGCTAAGTTCTATTTAATATTTGCTTTTAAAAGCACTATTGCACTTGGTAAATGAGCAGAATCAGAGCAATTTGAATAAGCAAATCCAAGAGATATGAAGTGAAATATATATAATCTTGATACAGAAAAATGCAAAAAGTGAACCTGTTTCTGAATAATTTGCTTTAGTGTTTGGGGTTTTTAGTAAGTAATTGCAGTCAGCTGTAATTATTGCAGCCTGCTCTAGGTGGATCTGCTTGAGCAGGGGGGTTAGACCAGGTGACCTCCAGAGAGCCCTTCTATCCTCAGCCATTCTATGATTCTGTGACCTGAGGGTGGATTATTGTTCCATTTGCTTCAATTCCATAATGTATTTTTCAGTGAAAACGTTTTCCAAAGTGTGTTTCAAATTCAGAATTGCACTGAAGTAGATAGTTTAACAAAGTATAGGAAACTGGCTTTGAAAAAGACTCTTTAAAGAGCTGTCTTGTGTTATTTCTGTGAGTGGTTTGTATGGAGTTAATATAGTTGATGGTGTTAGATAACTAGATTGCTTAAATTCTTCTAATGTAGCACCAAAATAAGTATGTAAACATAATCACCATCTTTAGACATATAAGCAGTATTTTGCAACTAAGTAGTAAGACGTGCAGGAGTTTTGGGTATTTCACAGAGGTCTGTGCTGAAAATTTGAGGTTGGAATATGTTCTTAAATGTCCTTAAAAAAGGATATGGAGCCAAAGACAACAATTTTTGCTAATGATCCAAGGTTATTTGAGGTAATAAGGACAGTCTGAGTCTTTTGCTAATCTGAATGACTGGGTAATAAAATAGCACATGAAATTCAATATGAATTTAATGCAAGAAAGACATTAAAAAATCCCCAACTACTTCTAGTTTCAGATCCAGTGGTGGTAGAATGATTTGGTTGTGTCCAGCAGCAGTGGGTTTATAAGTAAGCAGTCATTAGCAGTCAGAAAAGCAAATCAAATACTCAGAAATCTATGATTCACCCACACATTAAATACTGTGTGTCTTCTGCCCTTGATGTCAGAAACAATGTTTGAACAGGAGAAGGTTCAGAGGGGAGTAAGAAGGATGAGGAAAGATGTGATATTACTTGCACAAAAGGCATAGCTGAATGTTAGAAGTTTAGTTATGTGAAAGAGGCATTTTAAGGGAGGAAAAGTGATCCACAGAAATAATGCCTGGCCTTGAAAGGGATCAACAGGTGTTCATTTCTTCTTGTAAAAGAAACTAGAAGCCACAAGAAGAGACTCTTCTGGACTGTGGTTGGCTTGGTTTTGGTACTCCTTGCCAAAGGATATCAATGGTTTAAATGCAAAGGGTTTATATGCCTTCAAGGAAAGTCTGGACAAGTCCCTGTAAAAGAAATCTATAAAACTTTACTGAATGGACAAATCAGACCAGCCTAAGATACCCCCTGACCTAAAAATACTTGTTTGTTGAGAGAAAATTAAGAGAGGAAATACCAGATACGCCTTATTCTTTCTTCTCTCTCAATAATTCTGTATGGTTAGGTAGACCTTGCTTTGAACCAGTGTAGCTACAGTGGGTTTAAGTGAATTGAAAAGTTGGCTGATGGGTGTGAAAATACTTCCTCTTTTTTTTTTTTTTCTTTTTTTTTTTTTAACGTTTTTACCCCTCCGTTCAAAACAGATGAAATTGATAGCTCCTCAATGTCGGACGATGATCGAAAAGAGGTCGTCAACATCCAAACGTGGATAAATAAACCTGATGTGAAGTATAACTTTCCATGTAATGAAGTAAAAGAAAATGGACATATGTTTCCCAGGTACTGAAATTAATACTAAGTTCAATGAAAACATCCATCTTGATATACATTCTGAAAAAAAGTGTTGTTCACTTAACTTATCCTTTATATTAAACCAGGACATGAAAATGTGAAGCAACCTAGAACAAAGTGTTACTGTATTTGCATTCTTGTATGTCTTTGTTTGAAAGACAGGTGTTTGCTAGGGAAGGCAGAACCCTCCTGTGGAATGGAGAATGTAAACCCCCTCCCTCCGAATTATTATAATTTTGAAATTAACGGGCTTACAGGTGAAGATATGAGGATAGGAATAACAGTTCTTTACTAGTTCCTAACAGAACCAAGGACTCCGTGACAGCCTTTTCGGCCCAGAAAAAGGAAAAGTAGGGAGGAGAAGCTTTGCTTCACAAAGCCCTGGGGCAGTCGATCCCAGTGCCCCTGCAGGACTCTGAAAAGCGCTAAGCTGGAACTGCACGAATGAGCAAAAGGTCTCAGTCTGGTGGGCGAGATGTGTCAGAAACTCCATGGCAGTAGCTGGAAGTGCGGGCCGTCCCGGCAGGGCAGGGCAGTGCGGAGCGACAGCGTAGAGAAACCCAGAGCTGTGCCGAAGGAGCGGCGGGGCTGGGGCAGCGGGACCGAGCAGGGCACGGAGAGGCGGGCTCAGCATTCCCTGGTACCCGAGCACATGGGGATAGATGGGTTCTTCAGGTGCCGGTGAATTCTCCCCGCAGTTAGCGACAGCCTGGCCGTCCTTCTCCGATGCCAGAGAGCGAGAGCAAAAGATCTGCAACTGCCCCAGCCCCAGTCCTTTACCTGCTTCTAATTTCGCAGTGTCTCTGTCCCTCCGAGAGAAACTCCCAAAAACCAGAGAAGTTCCCCCTCCCCGCTGTCTCAAGCACCCAGCCATTAGTGCCTCTTAGCAACTCAATGGGAAAAAATTCCACAAGTAACAAAGAGAGAAAAGGCGAGAAAAACCATCCCCCAGCATTGTATTTGCAGTGTTATAGAATGGTAATTATGTATAAAACATGGTGTGAAGTTTTGCTTTGAAGAAAAAGATAGTGAGAAAAATTGAAGGGGGAGCGAGGGGCTGGAGGTACTTGGCATGCTCTGTGCCCCAGTAATGCTGGAGTCGATGCCATGCTTGTATTCAGAAATGGCCATGCTAAGCACTCAAGGAAAATCTGAACTATTTTATAGAGCTTTCTTAATTAGATACTATGAAAATATTAAAACTGTTTCTTAGATTTGGTGGCTTAATTATCTAGCTCTCTCCATGTAGTTTAGTCATAGAATTTAACTTTCTAAATAGCTGATATTTAATTAATTAACAGAACTAATTTGTATTTTTTCTTTTCCTTCAAGTCATCTCCTAGTAACAGCAACGCATATGTACTGTTTGAGGGAGATTCCATCACGAAAGGGACTGGCTTACATACAGTCTCGACAGGCACTCAACTCTGTAGTCAAAATCACATCCAAGAAGAAACACCCTGAACTGATCACCTTTAAGTATGGAAATAGCAATACTTCAGGCATAGAAATTCTGGCAGTTGAAAGGTAAGCCATCTCAGTAGCAGAGGTGTAAGTGGTAATGATATCCAGGTTTCTCTACACTGGAAATCAGGGGTATGCTGTAATTCCCAGAACTCAGTTCAAAAGTAATAGTTTTTATTTAGGAATACATAATTCAGATATGAACTAGGAAAAAAGATTCGCCAGCAAAATGATGAGAGTTTATGAGACTCAGAACAGAGGAGCTGCAACTACAGTTGTTGAGGATGGGATGTTCTCAAGTGTTTTCTTTTTGTAATAGCTCTTAAATAAAAATGAGGTGGACAGTTCTCTGCAGCAAAAATACAGATTTGTGAAGAGTGGGATTTATGAGAATGGTCATTCTTCTGTGGAATTTTTTTTTTTTTTTTTCTTCCACTTGTGTAGCCTGCTGTTTCTTGGCACTGTTTTAAGAAGGTTGCTGATACCAGCTGAATGTTTTCTCGTCCTCTTCCTTGGAGAGAACTGTGTGCAGTGGATGTTCTGTTTTTACAAGAGAGAGGAGATTAGTTTCCTCCCTAACTAGGGACGTTCTGTGCCTGCTGGTTCCTTAGGCTTGTAGTTGGACAGCAAGGATAAATTAAAATTTTGTAGAGAACTTCACTGCTTATTGAATTACTTCATCACCACCTTGTGGACTGGAGCAGATTGATCTAGAGCTTTCTAAAGGAATTAAAAAAATTAAAATCACAAAAACCAAGCAAGGACTGCTATGATTCAGTCAGACAGTGCTATCTGTAGAGATCTTGAATGGCCTGACCTCTCCCATTGTCAATTCTTCTTTTCAATATGGCCTGTGAAGTACTCCTCAACAGTTCTAAGTTAACAAAGAATAAGTTTCATTATATAATCAGGAATTAAATGTTATTCTCCTAGTATTTTTTTCACTTTAATATATTCCCCTCTTCCCTTCCTCCTAGACAGAGGAAGAATGAAAAGAATTTTCATTTCAAGAATTTTATAGTGAATTAATGATGGCTTTTTCTAATTTTTTTAAGGTATTTGATTCCAAATGCAGGTGATGCTACCAAAGCCATAAAACAACAGATCATGAAAGTATTGGATGCCTTGGAGAGTTAATAACTAAAGACTTTGTAGAGACCAGTTTATAAAGAAGAAGCAACCAAGATACTGTATGTGGACACAAGCTGACTGTTTCCCAACTGAATACTAACTTAAAAGAATTTTTCTGTTTGCTGGTGGGAGTGCCTGAATAGCAGGCTTAAGATAGGGTAAATTATTATCCATTTCTGAACAGGATTTTTGTTTGGTTGGTTTTTTAAATTATAATTCTTTCTGTTTTGGAGAAGTGTTTATTATAAAGGTCAGTTTGTTTCATTTTAATGCAGCCTTAATGGGAGTGATCTGCATCTTTGCAAGAGCAGATGCAAGTGGGTTCACATTAAGTGTTAAAGGAATGAAGGACTGTAAGATACAGAGAAGCAGTTGCAAATACTATGGTTTTTAAATTATAATACCTTCCAAATAAAATGTCTCCATTGCCTACAGTCTAGAAATTTGATTTTGCCTACCATATAGTATCAAAGACTAATTAAAAATTTAGGGTTTTCAGCAGGGCAGATAAAAATCCTAAAAACACTGTTTTCGCATTAAAAATGGTTAAGTCAAATTTGAGCTTCAGATAAATGGAAAAAATGCAAAAAAATTATAAAATTATAGGTTTTTTAAAGTCTTACCAGCTACTAGGCTAAATGACTGGAATTGGTGGTAAGGATTATTTTTAAATACTTAATTAACTGTAGCTATTACTAAAGGGTTGAGATTTTTTTAATTATGCAAAATTTTACATTTCATAGGTTGAGCCTGTTTCCCATGTAAAGATGTGTATGCACTGAAATGCATGTTTCATGACAGAATATTACCATTGAAAACAAGTTGCCTTGCTCCTCAGAAACAAAATATCTAAGAAATTTAGATTAGATGTTTAAAACCCTTCAGTTCAGCACAAAAGTGAGTACATGCTGAGCAAAAGTGTGTTCAGCAAGAAGATGAATGCACACGAAACCAGGGAAGAAATTCCAGTGCTGTATGTATACTTGTGATAAATGTATTCTTAACTGGTTGCCTTCATTGATTCAAATATTCGTTTATATTATTTTGAGTAACAACTTCTAAATTAGTAAATATTTGGGAGATGACAACTATATGATTGTTTATCATAAGCTTTCCATTTGTTCAAGAATGGTTCTCTTGTTCAAAGCTCAGTACAAGAATGTTCTTATTGGACAAGGCAGAGCATCTTTGTAGACTGATGGGAAATAACCAAAAACTGCGAAATAAAGATAATGGGGATTAGCTTTGCTGCATGAAATCTTCTGAGTACTTGAATCAAAGCCTGTGATTTGGTACTTCATCAGAAGGTGAAATAAGTTAAACTGACCTTTATAGAAAACATTTATTCTAAGTTATTTTACTAGGAATCAAGCTAGGGCACCTTAATTCTGGAACTAACTACTTTTTTTTTCTTCTTAGTATCTGAGTAAACACCAATAGAACTTGAACTGTTGAAAATATTTGCATGAAATTGCACCTGGGCCAATGCTCATGTATTTATAGTTTTGCCCAGCAGCTGTTGTATTACATTTTCCTCTTCCTAATCCCTTCTGAAAATATCCTCAGGAGTCTCTGACTCT
The DNA here is from genome assembly GCA_013400855.1 of Buphagus erythrorhynchus. Lineage (NCBI taxonomy): Eukaryota > Metazoa > Chordata > Aves > Passeriformes > Sturnidae > Buphagus > Buphagus erythrorhynchus. The sequence goes on from VZTT01008843.1 coordinate 48,924, forward strand.
GTGCCTACTTCAGCAATGAGATTTTTTCATGTAAAGATGTTTGTGCTACTGTTTATAAACTACAGTTGTAAATAAACCAGTACAATTTGAACATAACTTCTTCTGTCAGAAGGCATTTAGTTGCTGTGTAAATTCTCTGAATCAATTAAAAGTTTTTCCTAAAGGTGTTTTGTAAATGGAAGTGAATTTGGTCTTTGGAGTGGAAGAAGCTTATTATGGATCATAGGGAGCTACTGCCAATGACTTCTTAATGTAAGTATTTCAGAGTTTAGGTTAATTTCAGTAAGGACTTCTGGGTGAGCATTCACAGGAAGATAAAAGTGAATTAGCAAATAATCAAGTTACAGAAAAGGTTTCTGCATAAATTCCAGACTTCTCAGCATCATATTTTTATTATGAAAATGTTGACAGAATGATTCAACATATTTCTCCTAGTCTGGAAAGGGGAAAAGTGAAAATGATGCTCAGTTGTTAAGCAGATATATTTGAGTATTAAATGTGGAATGTGCCTAATTTGTATACTTCACTGTGAGGACAGCGAATACAGCAGATCTACAGCAAGTAGTGCAACAGGAAGTCAGTTCTTAAATCCCTTCTCTGTAGAAACATAATCCAAGCCATTTTGAGGCTAATTATTTGTAAATTTTAAGGCAATGTACAAGTTATCAACAGACCTCTTATCTTAAAAAGCTCAGCCCAAACTATGAATAATTTCAATGGTGCTAGTGTATCTCTGCCCACAGTTTAAGGACCACTTTTGCCTTTTAGTGTACATACCTGTAGTTACTATTTTTGTTATAAAACCTGTATTACTAAGCAGAAATTCTAATTATAGTACTGCAGTGACGTTTTTTGAAAAGAAAAATCAAAAAAGTTGGTATGCTACTTCCTGTCCCTTTAGCTTCAAGGATTTTTTTACTTATTTGCTAGCAATGTGTTAGCTCTTATTTTATTCTGCATGCACCAGTGTCTATATTGTTGAATATAAGGTGACAGTTGTTATGATGGAGTGATAGAAATGAGGTCTGAAGTCGGAAAGAAAGTCTTGGAGTAAACTTCCTGCGAAATGAAAGCTCTTACCTTTGTGTCATAGTGAGAGTTGGTGCTTCTGTGCTCCCTGATGGCTCTTGTCTCACAAATTCATTTAGATTCTGATTTGTATGAGAATTTGTAAAGAACTTTACATGTATTACCCACCAAAAATACTGCTGATTGCAGAGATGCAATTTTTAAAATTGCCTTTTCCTGTTAGCCCTAACACATGGGTCTCACCTGTGATTGTATCTCTTCCTTCCAGTTACATGTCAACTGTAGTTTTAAAACTTCAGGTACTGTCAAATAAGCTTTTTCTATATAGGCGTAGTCTACTGAACGTTTCAGTCTATTGAAAAGTTTCCCTTTAGGGAAGGAAAAGGGTGGTACTATGTAACTTGTTCTACTGGATATACTTAGTGCTTTCAGATACTTTTGTTTGGAAACTTGAAAAATACATTTTATCTCTCTGACCCATGGGAAACTGGATTTTTGGCCTATGCTTTGCACCTTGAAGGGATGATACTACTTAATTCTTTATTCTTTTTCTTATTTGGGAAGAAGTTGGGAGACAGCTGTTCTTTGTACGTGGAGCCCTGCAAAGTGTGATGTTTGGGGGAAAAAAATTTAAAAATCATGTATGCTCTTTCTACCACCATGGACATGTATAAAGAGGAGGGAGGCCAGCCAAGGGCTGCTGCACTCTGTTCTGCTATCCTTTGGCTTGGTCAAATTGGGTTGAGGGGTTCCCTTTACTGCTCCAAGGGGTGGGTTGAACAGTTCTCTGGTTAAAGGAAGGTTTGTAATTGTTGCACACAGTTGTGGTTGTATATTTTACAGTTGTTATGCACTTCCCATCCTTTATCTCTCTACATGTTTCCTGAAAGGGAAGGTTTGTAAGAGATTGATCACCCTGGATTATCTATTTTATCTTTGCCCGTTCTGCCGTCATGTGCTTCCATCTTACAGATAGAACCCTGTGTGAGAAATACTACTACACAACAGAAATCTACAGTTCTACAAACATGCTTCTAAAAACCCCAAGGCTGGAAAATATGTGCATGAGACAGCAATGTTTTGTGCTGAGTAAAGGGGAGCACTTGGTGTTTAAAGCCAAGGAAGAGCAGTATGTTAATTAGCGTGTTGGTTTCACAGAATTGGCAGTGTTGGACAAAACGTCTGGAGCTCATCTAGTCGAAGTTCCCTGCCAAGGCAGGGTCACCTAGAGCAGGTGACACAGGAACTTGTCCAGGTGGGTTTGGAATATCTCCAGAAAGAGAGACTTCACTGGGCACCCTGTTTAGTGCTCTGCCACCCTCAATGTAAGGAAGTTCTTCCTCATACTGAGGTGAAACTTTCTGTGTTTTAGTTTATGGCCATTGCTCCTTGTCCTGTCACTGTGCAGCTCTGACATTAGTCTGGCACCACACTCTTGACAAATGCCTTTGAGAAGTTTATGTGTGCTATGAGATCCCTTCTCAGTCTTCCCTTCTCTGGACTAAACAGGCCCAGCTCCCACAGTCTCTCCTCATAAGAGAGATGCTCCAGACCCCAAATCATCGTTGTAGCCCCCAATGCACCCTCTCTAGTAGCTCCTTGTTTTTCTAGTACTGAGGAGCCCAGAACTGGACACTGCTCCACATCTGGAACACTGTGGAGGTGTTTGTACCTTGGGAGATGCTGTTCTTACAAGGAAAGACGGGGATATCCCAGGTGAATGAGTTACCTGTAAACTGGTACAGGACCCTTGGGATGAGCCCTTAGCGGACCTAAGGCAGGGCAAAGAGGCTCTCGGCACAGCCGGAGCTGTGGGGGCTCCGCTGTTGCTGCCAGCGCTGAACGGGCCCGGCGGAGCGCTGCCCGCTCGCTGCCACCCGCGCAGGCCGGGCAGGGCGGGGGTGCCTCATTCCTGCCCTTCGCCGCTCGGAGCGCGGGTCCCGGCACCGGCCGGGCTGGGTAAAGGCGGCGTGAGGGCGGTTCTGAATAACCCCGTGGGTCCCGGCACCAGCCGGGCTGGGTAAAGGCGGCGTGAGGGCGGTTCTGAATGGGCTGGGTAAAGGCGGCGTGAGGGCCGTTCTGAATAACCCCGCGGGTCCCGGCACCGGCCGGGCTGGGTGAAGGCGGCGTGAGGGCCGTTCTGAATAACCCCGTGGGTCCCGGCACCGGCCGGGCTGGGTGAAGGCGGCGTGAGGGCCGTTCTGAATAACCCCGTGGGTCCCGGCACCGGCCGGGCTGGGTGAAGGCGGCGTGAGGGCCGTTCTGAATAACCCCGTGGGTCCCGGCACCGGCCGGGCTGGGTGAAGGCGGCGTGAGGGCCGTTCTGAATAACCCCGTGGGTCCCGGCACCGGCCGGGCTGGGTGAAGGCGGCGTGAGGGCCGTTCTGAATAACCCCGTGGGTCCCGGCACCGGCCGGGCTGGGTGAAGGCGGCGTGAGGGCCGTTCTGAATAACCCCGTGGGTCCCGGCACCGGCCGGGCTGGGTGAAGGCGGCGTGAGGGCCGTTCTGAATAACCCCGTGGGTCCCGGCACCGGCCGGGCTGGGTGAAGGCGGCGTGAGGGCCGTTCTGAATAACCCCGTGGGTCCCGGCACCGGCCGGGCTGGGTGAAGGCGGCGTGAGGGCCGTTCTGAATAACCCCGTGGGTCCCGATACCAGCCGGGCTGGGTAAAGGCGGCGTGAGGGCCGTTCTGAGCAGCCCCCGGGCCGGGACCGGCACTACGAGTCCCGGCAGCCCCCGCGGGCCGCGCCGCCCGGGCGGTGCCGGGAATGCGGGCGGCCGGCGGAGCCATGGCGTGTGAGTGGGAGCCTTTCCCGTCCCTCTCCTCCCGCGGTCCCGCCGCCGAAGGCTCCGCGGGCGCTCCCCCGGGTGCCCCGCGCCTCCCCGGAGTCCCCGGCCCGGGCAAGGCCTCGGTCCTGGGCGCTGGCACAGCCTGTGGAGTAGTGCAGGGAAAAGGGAGCTGCCCTGGCGCTGCGCTGGGCACAGACCGGGATACAGCGCTCGCCCTGCAGGGGTCAGCTCCTCAAGAAATGCGAACAAACCGGGCGGGCTTCGCTTCCGCTGTTTTAAAACAAAAAAGCAAGCGTATTTTCTAATGTCGTGGTGCAGATGTGAACTCCGATGCGCTTTTACCTGGTTGTGGCCTACACTGCTTTAGGCTTATCCTGAGAATTGCTTTTAAATAAGTTTTTGAGGCAGCTGGTCAAGGATGGGAGCAGAGGTCTTTCTCTACAGCACTGCTACACATTTCCCTGTGTTTCTATTACTTCCACATCTGAGTGTTTGTAAACGAAACCGTGGCACAAATACATGTGTTCTGTTGTGGCTGAGCTTCAGTTTTGCATCTTACCAAACTCTGAAACTGAGGCATATGATATTGTATTTATATATAAGAAAATAATATTATTTACTTTAATTACATTTCCTGATGTTTTAAACATTATGGGTTTTTTTTCTAGTGCTTTTTTTTTTCTTTTCTACTTTTAACTTGAAGTGTAAATCTTTAAGTGGCCTACTTGTCTGAACTAAAACACATTCCACGAATACTGGGAAGTTTTTGGCAGATCCCTAGTATGATTATCTCGGTGGGTCTGGAACCTATGGTTACATCTGTTCAGAATACCAGATAAGCTCTGTTTGCACAAAAGAGCTAACAGTAAAAGTCTCTTGCATGAAGAGTGGCAAAAGGAGCAGTTAATAATTTACTTAACCTCTAGAAAATAGCTGCTTAGCTACTGAAGTGAGAATTAAGCAGGAAAAAAGATGTATCTCGACTGCTCCTGACACATTCTCATCTTCACTTGGATCAGCTTTTCCAGTTTCCCTGACTACTGGGACTGTGTTGCTTCCAGCTTTGTCTTTTTCTTATTGTGATCTTTGACTGTATGATGGGGAGGTTTTCCAGATAGGAGAGGTGCTATGAAACTGGGATACTTTTTTTAATAAAGCCAGAGAGGATTAGTTGGTTGGTTTGTGTTGGTTTTAAAGGACACAGTTCTACCTAATGAGGGTGTGGTTCTCTACAACCTGGGGTACTCAGAGATTTAGGGAAAGAAGTCCAAGGGGTGTGCAAAATCTTGGCTACTTGAAGAGCCTACAAATTTATATCCTGCTTAGTGGGAGTAGAAGCTGTTGATAACACTTGCAACTTGGCCAGCAACCAGTTTGCTAAGAAATTATCAGGAAAGATGTTATCCTTTCTTGGTTTTTGTAGCCATTTCCCAGACTAGGTGTGAATTGAGGGATAAAAGCAAACAATTCCTTTATTTGGTGCTTTTGGGATTATCCAGTCCTTTGGTGTGCTAGTGACAAGAAGTTGGGCTCCCACAGTGTGCAGCAGCCTGGGAAAGAGGGGCTGTGCTCTCCCTTCCTGTAACATGGCTCCTTCCCCTAGAACATGGACTGCTGTTGCTGGCACATGAGCTCTGTGATCTTTGCAGGGTGGTGCCCATGCATGGCTCCATTGGCAGTCCTGGGTTTCAGTCCTCTCCCTGTGTTAAGACTCCCTGTTTCCAGAGTCAGAGATAGGCTGCAGAATGAGTTGGTAGTGGTTTGTGCATATGTTTCTATATTAACTCATTTGTTTTCTTCAATGTTTATTACTGAATTAAAATTTGGAAGAGTTTCCTGGGGGAATTATGATTAATAACTTTTTTCTTTTCTGCCATCAGCCTTCCGCCTCGCTCTTATCCAGCTTCATGTATCTGCTGTTAAATCAGATAATCTCCAACGAGCCTGTGGACTGGTGAGAGAAGCATCAGCTAAAGGAGCAAAACTTGTGGCTCTACCTGTGAGTAAAGATCATGGCCTACTTAGCCCTTATGCTTCAAACCCTTCAAAACCTCTTTCTATGTTAACGCAATATATATTCCTCTTCCTCCCTGGATAGCTTAGATGCTGTTTGAAGCTTCAAAAACTAAAAAATCCCTGGGGTTGTATCTGGCAGCACACTAAGAGGTGGGGAATGTAAAGGGAAACAAAAAACACGTTGATCTTTTTTGTAGTGTAAGATTCTTGTAAAGTTTTTGCTGGTTTAAATCCTAGGCAAAGCCATCATTGATATATTCTGAATTCAGGTGACACTGTACTTTGAATCTTTGCTGAAGAAGCATAGAAAAAGGCAATTTCCAGCTAAAGTATGTTGACATGAAGGTGAAAGGTGGTACACAGTAACTCCCTTTGCTGTAAGCATTCCAGATACATGAGAAACAAAATAGACTTAAAACATATTTCCAGTAGATCATTTATGGCTGAATTATGATTAAGACACATTTCATTTGTGACTTCCATGTGTGGAAACATAAATACCCACTTAAAATGATCAATCACTTCTGACTTATTTTTTGAACCTCAGCCATAATTACTTTGCTGAATTTTCACACTATGGGTGTGCTGGCAACAGGGTGGGTTTCCCAGAGCAGCTTTGAGCGTTTCTCCTCTCTTCATGGGGGTACTTGTGTTACTCCTGTACCCTGCAGCATCTGACACAGGAGTGCAAAGTTCGTCTCTGGGTGAACTTTGGGTCTCAGTTTTATACACAGAATGTTTTCTCTCTGGCTGTCATGGGGGAGGCATTGAGCAACCTTCCCAGCTCCTCTGTCCTAACATGGTTCTTGTGTTGCAAATGTGACCATTCAGTGTTCTGCCTGGGCCTCCTGTGTAGTGATTACCTATTTTTTACTGGTTTCATCACGTGTACAAACACTGAATTTTCCATACTTATTTAGCTGACATACTCACTTTGCCAACAATGATTTATGCTTTTAGAATACAAGTTGTCAAACGTGGGCAAGGCATTTCACAGACTTTTGGGAGATACATTTTGTGTTGACATTAGGGCATGGGCATGAAATATTGACTTCCCTCTGTTTTGTTTCTTTGGGGATTTGTTGTTTCTTTTAGTAACTTTATATAAAGAAAAGTAACTCACACTGAATATATGAAGATGGAGGCTGCTGCCTTTGCTTTCACTTCTTTGAAGTTCAGCACAGATTTCAAGAGCCTGGGAAGCTCATCTTGACAGCCTGCAGAGACTTCCCTTCCTGCTTTTTCCATCTGCAGATTGTGCTGTGGGTTAGCTGGTACCTGCTGGCCTAGTGCAGTATAGGGGAAAAAAAGCCTTTCCAGCTTGGGTTCATTTATTCCAGTTCAGTAGAACCTGCTTCAGTTGTTAAGAAGTTTGCTTGAGGAGATAAAGCAGAAATGTTTATTGTTCTAGTCACAGCTTGATTTTTTTTCCTCCCTTTTTCTTTGTGGGGGTGAGGGTGTGTTTGTCACTTCCAATGAGCAAAGGTAGCAATGGAGGTGTCTGGGTTGGGAGTCCCTTTCTCACAGAAGAGAAATTGCTGCCACAGTTTGATAGCCTATCTATGGCCTCTAGCTGTACTTCTTCAGGGGACAAAAAAGTGTTGGTTGGAGCGTCTCACATCCTCACAGAGCTGGCAAGTGTAATGAAGACTGAAAGTTCTTCATATCTTGGGCATCTCAAATCCCAGTAGCCCACCTATATTAGGCATCTGAACTGTTAATCTGACTGTGTAAAGATTACATACCTGGTTCTGAGGGATGTCAAATCTTTAATTAGGGCCTAAGGTGGAGGACACTGTTCAGTTGTGAGGAAATAGTGCTTAAAGTATTGTTTTAGCAAAACAATAAGTAATTTTGAGAAATGTATGCTTTTGCAAATGTCCTTTTAAAAATTAAGGACTCGTGGGCTGTGGATGAGCATTTCACAGTTCTGAGAAGATCTGTTGAGCTTGTAACTCCTCGAATGAGCTGTGTGGAATTTAGCTTTTCATTCTGATGTGAACATCCCTTGTGTTCTTGCTAAGCCCAGAGCAGTGAATGTCTAGCCTTACAGCTTGCATGGTAGTCTTAGCTCATGTTCTGTTTGGCATGCACTCCACAAACACATCTGTTGTATTTTCAACAATCGTTCAAGTCTCTCTAGCCTTACTGGCATTTTCTGGTTTGCTTAGTGAGCTCCTATAAACTAAACTCTGTAACCAAAGGTTGTTTGAGAACATGGTTAGAGAAGAGTTTGAAAAGATAGGTACATCTCATTGAAGTGGTGTTACTGGATTTTAGCTTCTTTTTTTTTTTTTTTTTTTTTTTTTTCCATCTAATTCTAGGAATGCTTTAATTCTCCATATGGAACCCAATACTTTAAGGAGTATGCAGAGAAGATCCCTGGGGAATCAACACAAAAGCTGTCAGAAGTTGCAAAGGAGTGCAGCATATATCTCATTGGAGGTAGTTTACTCTTAGTGACCATCTCACTGGGGGAAAATGGGCAATGTCTATTACTGCCATTGGATCAAAATTACATAAATAATACAGCGGGGGAAATCTCTGTTCTCACCTTTACAAAGGATCCATTCCAGAAGAGGATGGTGGAAAGCTTTATAATACATGCATTGTCTTTGGGCCTGATGGTGCTCTGCTGGCAAAGCATAGGAAGGTAAGATAGCAGAATATTGTATGAAAAGTTTTCTCAGCAGTGTTGCACAAACTATTTCATGTGTACTTAAAAGTGATATATATTAGTAGAATCTTGCAATAATGAAAAGTTGTGTACCATCACCCATGAAATTTCATGTAACTTTTATTTGGGGCATGTAAACACCACTTCAAAAGCTGGTTATAATTTGTTCTGGATAAGGATGACAAAATACTAGAAGGTGTAATTGGCTTTCCCCATATGCTGGAAAAATCATGATAAAGAGTAAAACCTGATCCCACTCAGATGTCTCTGTACCATGGCCTAAGTCTAAAACACTGTGCCACTTGAGTGGGATCAGTGTTTTCCCTCAGCTTCCTGATGGATTTAGTCCTTCTGTTATTATAAATACTGTTCTTTACATACTTTGTGCTATACATGTGATTAGTGCAGACATGCAGAATCCAAGTTAAGCTGTCACTGCTGTTTGTGCTGTCATCTTCCACCTCAGCATGGCTTTGTGCCTTCTGGAAAACTCCCTTGCATTTGTAACTCGCGTCAGTTTATCTTCATGGAACTGTTCTGTTCATTCTTATCCCCAGTTTCTGTTCATGTTTGCTGATTCTCCATTAGCATCACTTACTAGATCACCTTGTGCAGTTCTGTGTTGCCTTCCACCTGTCACAGCACAGCAGTCTGCAAGCCCAGGAGTTGCTCGTAGAGTGAGTGCAGACTTGTGCTAAGTATGAACGAATAATAAGATAAAACCAGCTCTGTTGTTAGGAAGCTCCAGTCAGGAGCAGCACCTGCCATTGCAAGGGAGGGATAAAGGCTGCTGCAGGCCCTCAGAGGCATCTGCAGAGCTGAAGTCATGAACTTTATTCCTGTAAAATTTGAGAAGTTTTACAGGAATGAGACTCAAATGTTAGAGACAAATCATTAGGTCAAGACATCTAGCTGTTCTGCATGTATTTGCAACTTTAGACATGTATATTTCTGTAAAGAAGAAAATACTTTATATCACCTTTGGGGGATCTAACAATCTTAAGCAATGTATACTTTGGATCCTGACAAAAGAGAAGCCTAGATAACAGTAGAAAACACAATGCCTAAAGAGGCTCAAATACTAAGCAGAGGAATTGTTAGTAATTGTTATTAATCATAGCATAATTGCAGGTCCATTTGTTTGACATTAATGTTCCTGGGAAGATTCAGTTCAAAGAGTCTGAAACACTGAGTCCAGGGAATAGTTTCTCCATGTTTGACACACGTGAGTACTAGACAAGCCCTCTCTTTAAGGAGCTCTACTACAGTAGCACTACAGTCACTCTGGAGTTCTCTTCCCTCTCCTGCTTCCCAGCAGTGAATTTTTAACTATCAGATTGGGCATTTGATAACCATGGCAAATATAGTTTAAGTTTGCTTCAAGTGTTTGGGTCACTTCTGAAACTTTTAAAAAGGCAATGTGGTTGCAAAAGGCCAGAGGAGTAGAAAGAGTTGAAACATATGTCACTCCACTTCCCTTAATTAAATAATGGTCATGTTGATTTGTTAGAGTGAAGTGACTGTATTTTTATAGAAGTTACAGCTTGAAAATGGTTCTTATAAAACATGGCCTAGAAAAAAAAGTATATAACAGCTACACTGGTACATTGCTTAATGTGAGGACAATATAATAATGGAGACAATTAACTAAATCAGCCTTCTTGAATCAACCACATCAGATAAAAAAGCAAAATAGCTACTCCTCCCCATCCCATATAGCTAAAAAAACTGACACAGTCTATTTACTGAGCTCTCCAAAGAGTCTTGTCTGCCACAGTCACTTTCTCCTCCTTGCAATGTGCATGCTTTAAGAAAGTCCACGACTGTATTTTTACTCCATGAAAAGCAAGGACTGTTTTCTTTTATTGAAAAGAAAATAATTGAAAAATTTGCAGCTAAATGGGAGAGGAATATGTTACACAAAGATCTGATACAACATGATTTTGTGGAAATGGCTGTTCTTAAAGGGTAGATAAGACTGCTTCTCACAGTCTTTCTGTGGTCATGAAGCACAGATAACCCCCACCAATAGCCAGTGCTTGTTGGACATACATTTAAATACAGCTCCTCCTGTTGCTGTGAGCTGTGAAAAATAACAGTTGGCAGGATGGCTACAGGGAATCTTGTGATTGTTTTGGGTACTTGTGCTAGTGATATGACTGTCTCTTGTGTTTTGAGAACAGCATACTGCAAAGTGGGCTTGGGCATCTGCTATGATATGAGATTTGCTGAGATGGCTCAAATCTACGGCCAGAAAGGTGAGGCTGGGAGCATGGGCAGCCCTAAGGCTAGGCCTAGGCAGGGCTGTTTCTGGGTGGTACATGCTGTGTGATCCCTGTGATCAGGCATTCTTATCCCTGCCCAGTAACACCAAATGCATCCTGTGGCCAAGACTCTTGCTCAGATGAGAGACTTCTCTCAGGGAGTAAAGTTAGCAACACTTCCTGATCCACATGTGGTGGTGGAGTGATAGAGTTGGGGGTATCCCCACAACAGCTCTTGGCTGATGTAACCTGTTAAACATGGACAGGCTCTGGTTCCATTTTGGGCAGAGGCTGGGAAGTATGGGAAGAAACCTCACCTTGGGCTTCAGTGTGAAGGGCCACTCTAGGTAAACCATCTTCCCCTTAATGATGCTTGGGTTCTAATTGTCTCTTAACAAAGGTTGCCAGCTGCTGATATATCCGGGGGCTTTTAACATGACAACAGGACCAGCTCATTGGGAACTCTTACAAAGGGGACGGTAAGATCACCGTAACAGCTTATTCCCCTGTCCTAGAGGGGCTGGTGCATGGAACTGAACTTCCTTGAGTTCCAAATGACACTTGTGCATCAGAAGTGGTGCTGCAGGGCCACTCTGCCATTGCAGCTGTACCATCCCTCAAGCCTTGCATGGGACACCAAAATGATTTTACTGTCAGGGAGAAAAGCAGGAAATTCTCAGCCTTTACTCCTGCCTGCCTGCCCCCGTTATGCCCTTTCAACAACCCTTTCTCATGGCTTTAGAAGCATCCTTCACACACAAATTCTAGAGAGAACAGCCAGTAACCATTTGGGAAGCACTCTAATTACAGGTAGAAATAGACTCTGAGATTCCTGAATGCAGTATTATTTATTCATTTGGTCAGCCTCAATCAAATTTACTACATACTGAATGAATCTGTGATGATATTCTATGCACTGACTCTGGAGCCAGGTGCTAGAGACTTCTCTTTCCAGGCTCTTCTCTGACATTTGTATCATTCACAGTTTGGGCTAGTAATTTAGAGGATATATAACTTGTCCTTGAGAGTGGATTCTTTCTCTTCTGCTCAATTAAATGGTATTATAAAAAACAATTCTTCTCACTTTTTCCCCCCCTTCCTTTGTGTTTCTCTGAACACAGAGCTGTTGATAATCAACTCTATGTAGCTACTGTATCTCCTGCTAGAGATGAAAAAGCATCCTATGTTGCCTGGGGACACAGCACTGTAGTAAATCCATGGTGAGTTCAATAAAATTAAAAATTTTACCTTTTTTGGTTAAAAAAATATTTTAGTTGGCAGTCACACTTCAGTCCTACTTTTCCATCTACTGTTAAAAGTGCAAATTCTTGGTAAAAAGCACATGAGACTTGAGCCTGCATTCTCAGGATCATCATTTAAAACAGCCAAACTAAAAAAACAAGAAGTAAACTAGAACTAGTTTGAGTAGGTATTCATTTTGGTAGTAAAGATGCTATTTTAGTACTAGGATTTAGCAACTGCTGACCTTGTCACCTTGTCAGTCCATTATATGCTATGCACATGGTAATTCTCTAGACTACTTCTAGTAGTCTACTTCTAGAAGTAGAAGCAGACCATCTTAAACAGCTTACACAGAACACATTTCCTCGAAGAACAATGCTGCTTTGACATAAGAAAGAACAAGAAGAATGTCTTCAGCTAGAGAAGAGAGATTCTGACTTAAGCAGAAGTCACACAGGTGCTCAGGAGGTAAAAGTGACCAAATCTTCAGGCAGTTGTTTTTCTTTCAGATAAATCTATTGAGATAGTTTGCTTCCAGTTGTTTGCACAGTAAGAGAAACTTTGTCTATGTCTTGAGCTTTTAACTTTTTGTGATGGAAGCAGTGACAGAACACTTGAGGGAGACATGATCATGTTCAGTAGGTCATGCAGAGTATAAGTACACTACTAAAAGCCAGTAGGATCTTCAAAGGAGAAAGTGTTCATCTTTGCCAGTGTGGTTGTTCCTTTCCCTTTGAGGTATGTTGCATACTCACAGGCAGTGGTTCTCACAGTGGCTTTTACCACAGTTCTTGATCTTTGAAAGACACTTACGTTGAGTATGTATATATCACATATAAGAAGTGCCATATATAAAGCCTGGAAGCCATTTCTATCATGCCAGAGTTATGGATGATGATGCTATTTTTAGGACAGCCCTGTCGTTACAGCTGTAGGCATCAAGGGTAGGAATTTCTCTTTGTACAAACAGCAGCAACTGGACTGATGCCTTGAGACCAATGTGTTAATCCTGTTAAGAAATGTGCTTAATTTTGCAGGGGTGAAGTCATAGCCAAAGCTGGGGCTGAGGAAACAGTTGTATACACAGATATTGGTAAGGGGAAAATGGCTTTGATTTTTTCCTCACTTTTTTCCTTGAGTACAAGTCATGACACTAAGGAGAGACAGTTTTTGAAGTCTGTGGTCTTACACATGCAACTACATATGATGCAGCATTCCTCTGCCTTGTCCACCTTTGCTAGGTTAAAGCAAGAACCAGTAGCACTTGGCTATACTGTTCTGTATACAATACGCTATAGCTGTACCCTCCTAGTTCACTTCATTAGGAAGGTGCCACCTTAGGATAGAGCAAAGCTGAGGCTTCCTTCAGCCCTGGCTGCTCACTTGCAGTGCCCTGCCACCCCATTCTCCATCAAAGCTGCTATTTTCCCTGTCTA
>VZTT01008848.1:7243-24631 GCA_013400855.1 Buphagus erythrorhynchus
CTCATTAAATGTGTATGGCCAGAAACTCCTGGTCTTATACCAACTGCAAGATTCTTCACTATAAAAAAATCCTTTAAAATGCAGCTGTGAGCTACTATGGAAAAGAAACCAATTGTAAATAGAAAAAACATGAATTGATGTCTTTATGGCCTTAAATCTGCATGGCTGACAGCACAGCAGTCACTGGCTGTTTGTATTCTTTAATTATACTTCCAATATTAACCCCTGGAAGTGTCCAAGGCCAGGTTGGATGGGGCTTGGAGAAATCTGGTCTAGTGGAAAGCGTCCCTGCCCATGGCAGGGGGTATAACTTGAGCTTTAAAATCCCTTCTGACTCAAACCAGTCTGGGATTCCATGACTGATTATCCAAAGCCAGCAGCTTTATGGAATCTCTCAGAACCTAAACACCACAGACTTAGAAGAACTCTGTAGTTTTGATCCTAAACTTTTCAGGCAGGAAAGCAGCTGGGAAAATTCAGTGTGGGAAAAGCAGGGCAAAACCGGTTGCAAAATTTCCAGAAGGATGAACTGAGGGAACACACAACAGCAACTTACATCAATGAAGGAGAAATAACTGCCCTGGTCCTCAGGGAGTGTGTCCCCTGCAGGAGGCAGATCAGTGCCATCAGTGGAGTCCATGTCTGTGCTGGAACGGTCCAGGCTGGTGCTCCTTTGGTCTCTGGAGAAGTCATGGTGCTCAGGGAGGGAGGGTGGCTCTGTCTGCGAGGACAGCGAGGACGGGTGGCTGCCCGGGGGCTGCTTCCGCCCTGCCACCACCTCATTGTCCAGGGAAGGAGATTCTCCCACAAAGCTGCAATTGGAGCAAAAGGAACCTCTGAGATCTGGGGGCAAACAAAGACCTGCAAGGCTGTTGGAATCCTGGAAACTGAGAATTTTGGACTTTGCTGACAGGCACTGACCACCCCCCCCCAGGAAAACACTGCTTTTGAGGCCATGGAGAAGGTTTCCAAAATGGAGTGATAGAACTGGGATCATGGATGTGTAGTTTGAATAGAAGTGTGTAATATCACAGGGTGCAAAATTTAGAATTTAAGGTCTTAGAATATAGTAATATATTGAAAGCAAGATGGAGGTTTTAGGGTGGAGGTTTTGTCCTTCTTCTTCATGGGTTTGGGTGATCTTTTTTAATTGGATAGAAAAATCCACATTGTGGGTCACGGGTGATTGGTTATTGGGTTAAAAGTAAAAATAATTTAGGTGTCCTTTCTTAATTGAACCATTTGGCCTTAAAAGGCCTTGTAGAGAGAGAGATACATCTCCATTTTTGGCTTGTTAGCTAGAAGTGCTGTAGAACTCACTGTAATATAGATAAGAATTAATGAACATCTGAGTCTGAACAAGAAATACCATCTCTTGTGCATTCAATCCTGTGCAAAAAGAAGATAAAAGCAATACAATGCCAGGCTGGATCACACAGATCAGCAGGAGCTAAGCAGAAGCGGAACAGAAAGTTTGAGCACCAGCAGCAGGGTGTGGATCCCTTCCACTAGCACAGCCCTCCTCCCTTGGATTCACAGTGTGCTGGGGATTGAGGTGTGCTCCAGCTAGCCAGAGGATTTTTTCCTGCAGGAATGCTGGAGCTGAAGAGAGCTGGGCACCAGGTGGCAGCCTAAGGCAGGGCTCCATGGGCTCAGAGCCTTCTGAGCCTCAGGAAGGAGGGCAGCAGCACCTGCTCCCGGTGCTGGGATGCTTCCAGTGTATTCCTACAATTCCTCCCATGGCCTAGACTGACAGGAATGAGCTGCAGGGTCAGGACTGAAATTTGGACACTGTTGTGTCTGCCTTTGTTCACAACGGCTGGAGTATTCCTTGAAACAGGAAGACTCTACTGTCAGTAAAAATTGGGCTGTCTTGCTTCTAATTCCCAGTTTGAAAAAACCAAAACTTACAGGATTTTTTTTTCTCCTCCTGATAGAAGTCTTTTGTCACTAAGCACCATCTCTTGGGCACATTATCCAGGAAAACTTCTAAACCCAAAAAACCCACGTATATATCAATATATGCACATCTTTGAAGCAATAAACCTTAGTATTTGGTACAGCAATCCCAGGAGAAAAGCACTCAGGAGTTTACTGCTGGATAACAGGATTCCATCAGCACCAGCACATGGCAGAGTGTCCAGGCTGGCAGAGCAGACACTGCCCAGAGGGTTTCCAGCACATGAGCAGAGGGAATGCTGCTTCCCTCCTTTACCAGTGGGCCCCAGGATAATTAAGAATGGCACTAATGAGCTCTGGGGGAAAGTTTTTGTCTAGGATTTTTGCTTCAAATGACATTTTGTATATCTGCAGCATTAGGCTTTAGAGCCACTGCAATATGGAAGAAAGGACAATCTGCAGGACCTTTCATGGAAATTAAAGTGTGTGTTGAAAGGATCTTGCTGGATCTGCACATCTCCAAAAAGTCCCTTCCCTGCTACATCCCAGGGCTGCAGCTGATGCAATTCACTGAGGTTTTTAAAACTGAAATATTTGAGAGCAAGATGTGACAGAAATCCAGTTGAACTGGTTGGTGGTTCCTCATTCCCAAACCTTCCCAATGGATTTTCCTTCGGAGTTCCTGCACAATTACAGCCCCATACACTGACCCCTGTGGCACAGCTCATCCCCAAACGGGGGAAGGATGCCTGGAGTCCAAGCCCTGTTATGTGCAGAGGATTCTTTACAGTGAACAGCAAATTAGGGGGAAAATTCCCTTCAGAGAAATGAAATTGAAAACATATTTTCAGTTCTCATTACTGAGCTGTATCATGCACCTCTTTCTATTACTTCATTAAGATTTCAGGGTTTGTGAGCACATCCATGAGCTGCCCCCAATGTTCCACAGGTGCATTTATAGACACTTCTCTGAGAAATCATCCCTCATGTGGAGCACACAAACCCAGCAGGATGGTTATCACAATGGGCAATAAACTGACAGCAATTCTCACTTTCAACTGCAATTAAATTTAATTCGTTTTAGCAAGACAGTGTCTAGAGGCCATAAAGAAGGTGTTGCTTCAGCCTATGAAATGAGGAGTCAGAGCTGTATGGATCCACCACCTAAAACCAATTCCCTTCCTATTAAAACAGTAATTTTCTTTATGAAGACTCTTCTAACCTAAGAGAGTTTTAACTTGGAAAAGCTTATTAAAGCACTTGAGAAAAATTAAAATAAAATCTTTTAGATAAACTAAGAAAAACCCAATTAACGCCTCCAAATTGGAAGAGATGGTTTCACCTCTGTCCATCCCAAGGAGTTACTGGCCAAAGCCCACTGGAACCAGCCCAGAGGAGCTCCTTACACTAATTCCAGCAGTGACTCAGTTCTAGAGGAGAATATTCCTTCCTTCACCTCCCAAAAGCTCATCTAGGAAAAGGACTGTGTTTATCCTCTTGCCATGAAGTTCTGGCTTTTGATTTCAAAACTCCTTTCCTTTCCCAGAGAAGTGTTGGAGTCACCATCCCTGGAAGGGTTCAAATGCCAAGCAGAGGTGGCCCTGCTTGGTTTAATGGCACTCAGGTGAAGGTTGGACTCGGTGATCCTGGAGGGCTTTTCCAACCTTAAGGACTCTGGGATTCCATGAGGTCATTCACAGAAGCACTAATGGAACACTCCTAAAATAATCCCTCCATGGCTCCAGTACTGGGAAATGCCCCAGCCTGGAGGTTCCCCCAGCACAGCAGGAGGCTGTGACACCGTTTGGTCCCCACAGGATGTGACATCCTGGGGCTGGCAGGGGAAATGCTCCAAGGGAAGTGAGCCAGGCCAAACAGGAAAACTGAACCATCAACATCTCCTGTGAGTTCCTGCCTCCAGCTGGGACAAGCAGGAGGCACCAAAGGCAGAGCCCTGCTCAGAGCACCCACAGCAACATCAGGAGAATGTCTGCACTGCTCCTGGCAGGGACTTCATCCAAAATCAACTGCAGACAAAATGCATGTTCAATATATTCCAGGAAGACATCCATTATTTAAAAGTACATTAATCTCATTTCTCTTCAAGTGCCTGAATTAATACAGCAGTAATTCCCCTGCAATGAGCTGTAAGTCAAACTAAAGCAGAGCAATGAGGTGGCAAAATGCTCAAGAGTCTCTACACTGTCACCATTACACCATAAAAAAGGCAAAACCTAAACATTTCTTGCAGTGCAAACAAAATTCCAGCACATGGGATTGAGTTCAATCCTTCAGTGAACAGGAATGCTTAGGTGGAGCTGTTCTAATCAGGATGGATGGATTGAAATAACTCTCCAGTGCTGTCTGCTCTGAAGCTGAGACAAGCACCTTTGTTAAGAAGCTGATCTCAGAAATGTCTGCACCATCCTGGAATCCAAGTTAATTTTACAGCAGCCTGGCTGTCACTGTTGGCACTCATTTGGCTGCTGAACCTCGAGCTGGTCCTTACCCTGATTTCATAAGCAATAAAATATTTATAACACACAGTTCTCGAGTGCAGAACAAACCAAACGTAACTGACATTAATGTCTGCTGTAAGATCCCAACAAATATAGCATTAAAAACCAGATAAAATGCTATTTTCATACCACACTGAGCAGACAGGACATGAGTTCAGGGTAGATCAAGCTGTAATTTACACAACAGGTGTGAACTATAAAAAAACCTCACACTTTGCTGCTCTAGGTTTATTTCACTAAATCATTCTAAGAACAGAAAAGCATCAGCAATACTGAATATCAGTTTCACTCAACTGATACTCCATTTCATCCTCCACTTCACCACCAATAAAACACTTAAGAGTTTGAGATGTGGGCATGGGGAGATGCACTCTGTATCACCCCACCTGAGGCCCAGAGTCCCTGTTCCAGAGGGATTTTGCCATCCAGCCCCCATGGTAGTATTGTTAAAGCAATGACAAATGTTGGAGTGTGAAAACAGAGGCTTTTCTGAGTCTCTCGAAGAGAGAACAGAATGTAAGAATTGAAGAAAAAAGAATTGTAGAAGAATTGAATTAAAAAGAATTGAATTAAAAATCTTTAAAGAAATTAAAATATATTAAGTCAGACATGAAATAGAGGTGTAAGCTTTAGTTTTAAGTAAGTAGAAATATTAAGTTGCATAGCTGCAAAGTAGAAGTATGAATGTTATTTTTAAGTAAGTATGTTTTAAGTGCCTTAAAANTATTAAATTGCATAAATATAAAGTAGAAGTATGAATGCTAGTTTTAAGTAAGTAAAAGTATGTTTTAAGTGCCTTAAAAAGCAAAAGCTTTAAAATCTAGTGTAAAAAACAAATTTTAAAAACAAGTTTTATAAACCCACAACAATCCCAACAGGCAATGACAGAAAAATCAGATTTAAAAACAAAGAAAACAAATAGAAGTGTCCAAGAACAGGGCTTGGAGCTCTAGTGGAAGGTGTCCCATGGCCAAGGGCTGGAATGAGATGATCTTTAAGGCCCTTCCAGCATGGACCATTCAGGGATTGTGGGATTGTGTTGGATCCCAGAGACCTGGGGTTTTTGAGCTTTCTGTGCTTTCTGGCACTGACCCCCTGGAGAACACTGCTTTTGAACTGACACCTTGGAGAAGGCTTCTAAATTTGAGTGATGAAGTTAAAATCACGAGAGTGAATTATAGTTAAATAGAAGTGTATGCTTTCACAGGGTGATGCGTTTTAAATGTGAGCATTATATAATATAAATAGTAATAGGTATGGGACAAGATGGAGGATTTTGGGTGATGTCTCAGTGCTCATCTTCCTTCTTCATGGTTTCAGGCAGTAGTTTCTGGTTGGTTGGTTGGTATCACACTGAGGGTTATGGGAAGTTAGTTATTGGGTTAAAAGGATAAATAATCTGGGTGTTAATTCTCTACTGGACTGTTTAGCTTTAGGGGACCTTGTAGCAGCTGGATCTTCCTCCATTTTACTCATTTCCAGCAGGTGCCTAGAAGTGCTGCTGGACACTCTGTACTTTCCGACAAGATTTAACAAACAACCAAACCCGAAAAATTCCGTTTCCTTCGTGCATTTTTCAATCCTGGCTCTGAGTGAAGGCAGAAGAGACTGAGACAAGCCACTAATTAAGTGGTTACAGGATTGCAGCATCTCCCTCACCCCCTGAGCAAAGCCCTCACCTGTCTCTGCTGGGCTGCTGCTCGTTCCAGGTGCCGTACTGGCTGTCGGGCTCCTGCACCAGCGTGTCCGTGTCCTTCGCCCCCGGAGGCTGCCTGGAGAAGCATTGCCTCAGCTGGTCCTGCAAAGAAACCTGCAGTCAGTGCTCCAGCCCCTGCATGAGGGATTAACAGGTTTTCTTGGCAATGATGGGTTGGAATCTGACAATCAAACTTGGCCGAATGGGAATTAATTTAAACACGATGAACTCGGAGAGACAATTCTCTGTACAGTAATTCTCTATACAGGAATTCTCTGTACAATAATTACAATAATTGTTTTCCTGGGAAAATAATGGATTCCAGAGGTTGGAGCTGACTCCCTGACTTCAGGAACTCCATGCTGCTTTAATATTGCTTTTATCTCAGGTTGCACAGAACTTCTCAAAGCACCTATGCAAGCACAAGGAATTCTGCTGGGAATGATATTTCATCTCCTCAAGCACAGCAGGCAAACATCAACTCCACTGCTCTTTTCCTGAGTTTAATAAAATGATCCTTTTCTTTTTTTCAAGCCTTCTTTGGAAGACATTCAAAATAAATAAGTAAATAAACACCAGGCCAGACACAAAAAGCCTTCTATAAACTGAGGTAACATCCAAACCCAATGCAGGACAGACTACAGTGGGTTTGCTTTGTTTTGCTCTGACCTCTCTTTTTTTTATTGTTCTCTCCTTTTTTTATTGTTTTTATTCCATGGATCTGCTGCTTTCCTAAGAAGGAATGAGTGGATCCCAGGCCCTCATCTTTCCAGGGAGAGAAGTGGGTCAGTGCTGGCACCCCAGATTTGCAGCACACCAGTGTCAACCCAGCCCTGCAGTTGTGCTGAGTTATTCAGGGAGCTTCAAGAATTCCTGAAATCCTACACTGGGAGCAGATAATTAAATGTTGGTCCCTTTCACCTTCATTACCCTGAACAAATACAAACGTGGCTTTCAGCTCCAGATCAGTTTTGCTTATCAAGATTTTATCTGATAGCAAATTACATGGTTTTCCACCTGCCCTTGGAAAAATCCAAAGATTTTTCTCTCTTTGTAAGTACCCCCTGAGCAGAACACATTGCTGGGACTAGAATACATCTCTTTCTCTTTAGGCAGCACACACAAAGTAACAATAATTAATAAATCCCATATTATGTAGAATTCCTTCATATTATTGGGGTAAGAAAGATACTGCATGTTTACTCGTTTCCTTAATTTTGTACACCTAAAAAATTCTGCCTTAAGAGTATAAAACCATTAAGGATAATTCAGCAGTGCTGACACCTGGCTAATGAAGAAGTCCCACAACACTTCCAGCTCTCATAACCAGTTCTTATTTCCCAGTGGCCACAGCCATTCTCCAGCCCTGTAGTGCCCTTTGCTGCTGATAAAGTGTGTTTTAATGCAAAGAAAATACAAAAGCCTCCACCATTTACTCCAACCATCACCATGCACCTCAAAGTTAAAGACCAAGTTAAATTCTCTTTGCAATACTCAAGTAAAACTGGCTTGGTTTCTGAGCTACATGGAACAGACATTTCCTGCTTTTCATACTCCAGATGCTCCTCCAGCCCCAGAATTCACTGGTTCTGACACTTTCTATAATCATAAGTATCTTTAAGGTTGGAAAAAAACCTCAGAAAGATGGAGTCCAACCTATCCTATAGAGATGTCTAAATAGAGATATGTACATGAATGCCTGGAGGCAAGTTAAGCTCTTACATTTCCCAGTCCTTGCCAGGTACAAGATTCCAAACACGAGCCAGGCACACACTGCTTCCAGCACAGGAGACAGTCTGGTATTTCCTAGAAACCACAGGGCATTTCCTCCTGCTTGGCTGTTATGTTTTGCCTTCCACAAATTCCCTCTGCAGCTTCCCAACCCCATGATTTGCTCCAGGGACTCCTGAGCTCAGTGGCTGCCCTTCTAGGAAAGGCACTAACAAATACCTTCTCTTCTCTTCTCTCTTGCCTCTCTCTGTGGCAAGAAGAAGTGGCTTTTTTCAGTTCCCTCCCAACTGTCCATGCTCATTCAGGGGTTTTTTTTCCCACCTTGATGCTTATTATGAATTTTTTTCAATGCCAATCCCACATCATGAGTTACCCCACTCTTATAATCAATTTGTACAGTATTTTCCACTGGTTATGACTAAAACCCATTACCTCTATACACAGCACCATTTTATTTGCAATCACTCCCATTGTTTCTACTAGAAATCAGACTAAAAAGCTTAGAAACAGGAACAGGAGCAGCAGAGGAGCAGCTTTTGTCGTGCTGCAGTGGGGAGCCCTTGTTTACACAGCCCTGAGTTATCAGGGCCATGGGGGCTGTACAGGAGGGGTGTGGACAACACAGATAAAAATGCCTCAGCAGCCACAGGGGTCAAGTTTAGATGCAAAGACACCACTCCTGTGAAGGTTCAGTAATACCTAACAACATTTTGTACTGCTGGCCAGAACGACACTGTTAGCAGGGTTATTTGCCTGTGCTAAACCCAAAACAAAAAAATAGAAAAATTCATTTCCTGGAAAAGAAATAAAATTACTGCTTCTGAAGACATTGTGAAGTTCAATACAACAAACAAAGTCTGAATGTCAGGAATAAAACACTCCAGACTCTAGGAAATCTAGAGTTCTCTACCTTCTAAAGACTTTGTTATATTCAGAATCATTATTTCATTGTGCTTCTGGAGGAAGCTGCTTATTTCAAAATGATTGTGTCCTTCCCTGACAGGCCCTTTCAACATGTACTTTTTAAGGTGTCAAATAATTAATTGGAAAAAAAATAAACGTTCCCTAGGTGCCAAGCACAAAAATAAGGAGTGGGAAGAGGAGCTGATCCTCTCCTTGGCTGGTGGAGGAGGTGTTGGCTGGGGGCACTGAGGGTGGTGCAGAAAAGCAATTTATAGCCTGTGCAGCAGCTCAGAGGAGAGGGGGTGCTGAGGAAGGAAATGGCAACAAACCAGGAAGATTTTCCTTGCCAGAAGGTGATTATTAACAAGAATTAAGAATTCTAGCTTTTCTTTTGAAGATCTCTTTTCTATCATTGTCACCACACTCCTGAAAGACTCAAGGCAGTCAACACATGAAGCCAGGGAAGGTACAGACATTTCCTCCATAGACAGAATATTCAGGAAACTGGAAAACCAATCATTCCAAAGGAAAAAAGCAGTAAAAAGGGTCTGGTGTCTTTTCATCACACAAGATAAACCCAAATTAGAACTTTTCTAATTTATGATGACAGAAAAATCTCCCAAATCAAATAAAACCCACACCTGATCCAGGTTTCAAATGCTGCAATTCTCTAAGCTTTCATCTTTAACTTCCCAATTCTTACACCAGGAGCCAAGAAAAAAAAAATCTACTTAATTTTTTTATAAAATAAAGCAGCTGAGCTGTGTCCTGCTTTGCCTCTGGCTCTAAAATGAGCCATTATGATTATGCCTCTTTCAGTCCACCCTTGGAATTAAGCTGGGCTTGGCCACAGTCCAGGGCTGATTACTCCTGCAATTTCCCATTCCTGAAAACGATGCACACACAACATTGGTCCCACCAGCCCCAAAAATTACCCCTAACTCTGGGTCAGTGCAGATATTTATGTGCAAAACCCTCCTGCACTGATGGGAAATGAAGACCTGGCACAGGAGGAACTCCAGCTCTGAGAGATCTCCTGAGTCAGAAGCTGCACAGACAGTTTCAAAAATATCTTTGTTTGCCAAGGAGCCTGAGACATCAGCCAGCCAAAGTGACAGCCCACAGCTTGAGTGTGAACATTCAGAGCTAAATTCCACTGGCATGGATTGGTATGAAGAGGAACTGCACAATGGAAGGAAGTTTTGACCATCTGCCTTGTTAATACACAACTCAGAGAAAAAATGGTGCTGATTTCTTGAAAAGGGTTGCTTTTTCTTTATTTTTCATTCCCCCCCCCTCCTTACTTTAATTAAAGAAGCAAAAATTGGTCAAATTACCCCTTAAGTGTGACACTGCATTTTAGGAGAGTTCAAAAGTCCTTATAAATTCCAAAAAGTATTCCAGCTGTTCCCCTGCAGCATGCCACGAAGACAGCCATAGACCTCCACCTATTCATATTTTATATTATTTTTTAGCTGACTGTTTTGAATGGATGCTGGGCTTGATGAGCTCCAGAGGTCCTTTATAACCTAAATTATTCTACAATAATTCTAAGGACTCAGAGATGAACTATATATTTTGGAGCACTAACAGAATTATCAGAACGTTAACACCAGATTGAAACCAACCAACACTGAAAACCCACAACAATGACAGGGTCTATGGCTCACAGCCCACGGATTTTAATTTGGAAATACCCAAATGCCAAGATATCAAGTGGGAAGAGGATCCCAGGATTTCCATCTGTACTTACTATCCATCCAATGAATGCTGCCCATAAGCAATAAGTCATGGCTCCAGCTCCTCTTAATTCCCAGCAATCAGGTGGGATTCAGACTGGTGAGATCGGCCAACTCAATGCTTTATTTAATTGCTGAATGCACTCAGAGCCTTGGGGAATGTTCCAGGCTGAGGCAGCACCTTCTGCCCCCACCCTCCCTGCTGCAGCCCCAGATAAAGAGTTCCAGGAACTGCCCAGCTGAGCCCAGGGATGAGTTACAGACCTCCAGCATGAGGGAAGGCTCCCAGTCAGCACAGGAGCCTCAGACAGGACAGCACTGCCCCATCCCTGGAGACCAGCCCCAAGAGCAGGGACAGAATTAATGGAATTAATTAACCCATCTCAGAACCTCCAGGGCTTTACACCCTGACACAGGCACCTCCAGGGTGGCCAGCAGGCAAGGAGATGGCAGAGTGGCCATGGTGCCTGCTCAAGTGGAGCATCCCTCTGTGGGGTCTGAGCACATGGAGATGCTGGAGTGAGTCCAGAGGAGGCTGTGAAGGTGCTCAGAGGGATGGAGCAGCTCTCCTGTAAGCAAAGGCTGACAACTGGAGTTGTTCAGCCTGGAGAAGAGGCTTCTGGGAGACCTTACTATGGCCTTTCAGTATCTAAAGGGGCTCCAAGAGAGCTGGGGAGGGACTTGGGACAAGGGGGAATGGTTTCCCACTGACAGAGAGTAGGTTCAGATGGAGGTTAGGAAGAAATGCTTCCCTGTGAGGGTGGGGAGGCCCTGGCAGAGGGTGCCCAGAGAAGCTGTGGCTGCCCCATCTCTGGATGTCCCAGGCCAGGTTGGACAGGGCTTGGAGCAACCTGGGCTAGTGGACCCATGGCAGGGGCTGGAATGGGATGAGCTTTAAGGTCCTTCCCAACCCAGACCATTCCATGATCCTGCTGGCCTGGGTGCATCCTGGGCTGGGCAGGACAAGCTGGTTTGATGTGAAAAACTGGAGCTGCTGCTGCTGCATGCACAAGCAATGCCTGGAGAAACACACGTGTGCCCCATGTGACTGTGAGCACTCACACACCACATTTAGCTCTCTTAGATCCTAAGGAGCTCCACTGCTCTGCTCAAAAATCCTTTAAATAATGGATGTTTCCCTCTCCTGGGGCAGTGGAGTACATTCCAGTCCCACAGTACCAAGCATCTCATACATACCATCAGCCCTGACAGCCTCCCTGTTGCTATGCAACCCTGGGCTGCCTCTCCATATGAGTTTTCCCTGCCTCTTCCACAGGGATACATATCCAACCACCAATTACATCCCTGATGCTAAAGCCTGACAGCATTTCCTTTACAAAACAGGAGTTGTTTTTAGAGGGTGACTGGTCTAATTCTCCACCTTTGCATTGCTTCCCCATTGACACACAGGGCTAAATCCCAACCCTTTCTCCCTGGAAAGGCACAGCAAAAATTGCAGCAAAGCAGATGTACTAAAGGAGCTCCAAGAGAGCTGGGGAGGGACTTTGGACAAGGACGTGGAGAGGAATGGTTTTAAACTGCCAAATGGCAGGTTTAGATCAGATATTAGGAAGAAATTCTTGCCTGTGAGGGTGGTGAAGCCCTGGCACAGGCTGCAGTACCAAAGAGAGACCCAAAGTCTACCCTGCATCGATTCTGGCTACAGCAGAGAATGTGGTCAAATTAATGCAGATTAAGTTGGTTTTGCCAAGGATCTTGTTACAATCATGCAGTGACATCAGCTCCCTGTCCCTGCAGTGACTCCTGGTGCCCTTATCCTCCTCATTCCACAGAGGATTTCAAAGACATTTGGGAGTTTGTCATTTTTTCTACCCTGCAAATCGAGCTGCTCTGCCCTGCTGTGAACACTCACCACACATGTCAGGTGGTTCAGGGCAAGGCTGAAGATGGAGCAGAGGTTGACTCGATGTGCAAAAAGCAGAGGAGAATCTAATTCTAAATATAAGCCCTGCTAGGGCTGAGTGAGCCACAAGAGCACTTCCTCTGAGAGGTGGGAACATTCAACACCACAGCACAGCAGAGGAACTAGCTGGGAACATCTTTAAAACCTCTCCTATATCATCAGATTAAATTTCCTTTTCAGCCTCAGGCAGCCAAGCTGATAAGGAATGAACCCCTAAGAAAGGCAAGGCAGCAGGAAGGAGCCAGAGACTCCATCAGAAGATCCTGAGCAGTGAGAGGGAATCCAGGCTCTCCACAGGGCATGTGTAACTCCCATCAGAGTTAATAAAACCTGGCACCAAGCGTGGAACAGGATCCCTCGACTTCAACACTGCAGGAGGCACAAGCCAGAACAAGGCAATTTCATACTGGGATGCCAAGGAGGGAATAGATTTGCTTTTTTTGAAAAGCTGCATAGTTGAAATCAACACTTCCTACTCGAAATGCTGCAGTTCACAGCTCTTCTGCACAGTTAACGTCTCTCCACATGAGACACAAGTTAAACTTCAAACAAACATTCCTGGGAAAAAAGTGCTCCTTAGCTTAAAGCCTGGAACGAAAGATGTACAGAAAGTGATAGGATTTCCTGACAACAAGGGAATAACAAACATGCTCGTTTCAACACACAGCTCAGGAGATGTTTTAGGAGACAGCAGTCAAAACACACACACAGTCACCCCCCAGTGAATGCCAGGAGTGTTTCCCAAAACTTTCACACTATTACCAGGTTCAATAAAAATGGATTGTCAGGATAAGGAGGCTGTGAGACCCTGGCACAGGGTGCCCAGACAAGCTGAGGCTGCTCCATCCCTGGAAATGTCCAAGGCCAGGCTGGAGCAACCTGGGATAGTGCAAGGTGTCCCAGCCCATGGCAGGGGGTAGGACTGAATAATTTTAAGTCCCTTTTCAACCCAAATTCTTCTGGGATTCTATGATTCTAAGGCTTGTGTTCAGAGAAGTTTTTGTATAATACAATTTATTTCCCCTGAAAGTTATCACTGAGAGCTTTAAAAAAAGGCAGCAAGGTAGATGAGCACAAATTATCAGCTCTAAATTTATTTAGGCTATTTTCTTCTTGTTTAAGAGCATGGTAAAAATCAACTCTTTGCAAGCAGCCTAAGTGAAACCACAGAGTAAAGTAGTTTAAATAATTATTCCTGTCAAAATAACGAGAGAACAACAAAGGCAGCTACCAAATGCCCATCACTATGGGTTTCTGGCCCAGATTTATCTGCCAGCTACGTTCATGGCCTGTTAAACCAAAGAGAAATTATTAAGAATGAAAAAGCAGGAACTGTTTCAGCACTGGCCCTTGTATCTTCATTAATTAAACTGAACAGCTTCACTCCTCCCCCCAGCCCCAAACAAGACAAACAACTCATTTTTAAAGCCTGCTTGCTGCAAACTTGCTTCCCCCTACCCTAACAGCTCCCTGGGAATTTAAAGATAAAATTTTAAGATTAAAATTCCATTTACTAATAGTACCAAAATATTATTTTTGAGAACAACTCATTGTGTTCTTGGTGAACATTAGGGCAGAACAATTCAGCAACTATTCACCGTAGGGCCTGTACCTATTCCAACTTCAGAATCAAGGTGCCAACTTGTAGTAATTTCTCTTTACAAATCGTTTGTTGAAGGATTTTCACCACAAAGGACAAACTTTTTGCAGACAGACTTGGGTACAACATAACAGGCACTGCAGATCAAAGCTTTTCTATAAGCAGAGACACAGTCCCAGGTGAATGCAGGTGTGGAACCCAAACCAGGACCCTCACCTGCTCCAGAAAGGGATCCTGTTCAAGGGGAAAAGGCAGAGTCCACCAGCTTTCCCCAGCAACAAGCTGTACAAGGTTAGAATGAAACATCTGGGAAGATTAAAAAAAAACTAGGATGGGAATTTCAGCCTCTAGCAGGGAAAGGACTGTAGGATGCAACAAAAACCCTCCAAGTGCCCTCCCAGCACATCTGGGACATGTGCATCAAACAAATCACTCCACTTCCATCTTTATTTTAGAATTAAAAACTGAATCCAAACTAAGTAACAGTGATGCTGCCAGATGAATTTTGAATTAAAACAACATCTTCTTTGACTGCCTGATACACCAAAAGCAAACCACTTCTGAATGCATTTTGGTGTTATTTTTAGCATCAGAGCAATTTAGGTAAAACACATCGACCACACTCAGCCCTAGAATTCATCTTTCCTGTTCTGTGTGAAACACCTCTGAGGTTTTCCATGGCTTTTTTTAGAAGTGTAAGTGGAGCCAAGGGAATCAAACAGCTTGCCCTGGTTTTATTGTATGGCAACAAACCTCAAGACCTAGAACAGTGCTGGCTGTGAAACCAGATCTCACACCTATAATAGAACCATGACCCATAGACCCTGATTAAATCAGAGGCCATGTGTAATGCATGTCTCTCTGCTCCTCTTACAAAGACACCAAGCTGATGACATGAGATGAAAATGGACAATTAACTCCATCAAAATACCTGAAAGAAAAATCAGCTTCTATTTAAAAGGTCTCACTGCAAAGTAAAAACTTCTGCAAGCTCAGCTATGGATTTGCAGATGTGAGGGTGAAGAAGTTTACTCACACTGACTTAAATTATGCTGCCTGAGTTGAATTTGGACAGCTTTCTGTGCTTTGTAGGATGCCAAGTTCTCCACCAGTAGCCACCAGTGGCAGCAGGGAAGGGAGCTGGAAGCCCCTGGCTGTGTTCATGAGCACAGCTTCTCCTTGTTTAAAAACTCCATCAGCCCCAAGTAACTGCTCTACACTACAGCTCTAAAGCAGCACAGAAGTCAGTTTACATGAATGACACACTATTTACTCGTTCCATAGTTTTTTGTAGCACAATGTCAGTAGTTCCAAGGACTAAGACAGGACCCTGCTGCAATCAGGTACAGAAGTACCAGCTCCAGGTCTGTATTCACCAGTCATTTGCCACAGACACAATGGCACCAACCACAAACTTCTTGGAGTGCCCAGACCTTAAGTTGGAGCCCAAGTGAAACCAAATTCACACATAAAGCCAAGCACAAGCAAAATTCCTGCTGAAAGAGAGGAACAGCAGCTCCAGCACTGTCACCAGTGACTTAAGTGAAAAGGTCACCCCGTGTCTCCTGATTTCTGCTCTGTAAGCAGTGCTGTGTAGGACAGCAGAACACTTGTCCTCTGCAGGTTTCACATTCCCATTTTTCAGCCTTCTTTTACATGAGGTGCTCATTCAGATGACTCCAATAAATCTAAAACACCAGCTTCAAAAAGAAGCCAAGAAAACTTCACCATGCTAACACTGTAACAGTGGTTACCAAATATTTTCTTCTTCATTCTTTTGTGCTTACTTGACACTATTTTCTTTCCCAGTCTGTCCAAACAGGACATGGATAGCAAGCTGGGACAGAAATGCTCTACCCAGTGCTGATGGAGAGCACTGGAAGGAGCTGAATTCAAACACCACACCTGCCCAAGGAATGCGGCGTCACCTGCGCTCATTCCCTGAGCAAACCCCGCCAGGCCACAGCAGAGCTGCCTGTGTTTACACTTCACAATGAGTAACTGTTTTGTTTAATAATAAGAAAAAAAGAAACTAAAACATTTTAGCCACTTCAGAGAGTTTGGATTTACCCACATGTTGGCACCAAGGCTTGGGGCCCCTTTCCACACAGCTCAACCACAGTCACTGGTCAAACATTGAGCTTAAATCACCAGTTTCAGGTACAACTCAAACCACTGGTTTTAGCTCCTTTCCATGAAATAAAACAGAATAAACCAGATTTGCTTCCCTTTCACTCCCTATCACCCCAAACCTTTGCTGCTTTTCAGGATGAGCCAGAACTAAACTGGGGATGTCAATAATGGCCAGGAGGATCATGGCAGCTGCAGCCCTCAGGAAACCAGCCTCTCCTCCACCTCTTTGCCATGCCATGTCCTTCCTGAAAACAACCTGGAGACTAATGGAAAAGGGAGGGGAAAGGGCTCTGTCTGGCACAGAGCTGTGGAGAACCAAGAGCTCTTCACCTTTCCTTTGCTCCTGGAGTTGCACCCTGTCTCTGCCACACCACAGCCTTGACAAGTCACACTGACCCCCACTGCTTCTATGGCATGACAAAGTAGGAAGCATTCTGAGAAAAAAACTTATTTGTCAGTAAAAGAAGGAAATAATGATCATTTACAGTGCCTGCACAGTGACAGCACTTCACTCTTCTTCTTACAAATTTAGCTTCAGGCATTTTTCACTGGAAAATCACAAATACTGAAGCACACCCAAAGCTGTGCTAGGGTACTGACCAACACCAGCCCAGCTTCAGTTTAACTTTCTAATTTCAGATCAATACATGTCCTACCTCACTGTCTAGCTTCAAAATCAACCACATTTTTCCCATTCCCCAAACCCTGATTTTCCCTGGCAAATGAAAACGTCCACCTGCACTGCAGGAAGAAAGCAGCTGGGAGCAGACAGACAGACAGCACTATCTGGAGGTGTTTTGGGGGCTGTTTTTAGATGGAAAAGCAGACAGGAGGGAGGTTTTGTGACAGGAGGGAGGTTTTAACAGATGCTGCAACAAACCCGAGGGTTTGCATTGTGAATTGCCTCCCTTGAGGGTCTCAAAAAGGTGCATTGCTTACAAGCTCGGGTGGCTCTGAGCTGGGCTGCCTCTTCCTCAAAGAGGAAAATCTCTGCTGACTCCGCACTGAAAACCTTCGGAAGGACTCTCTGCTCCGGGATGCAAAGTGCCTGAAGGAAGAGGTTCTCTTGAAGGGAGTCCTGGTGCCACCTTCCCCTCCACTCCTCTCATGAGCCACCGCAGTAGTGACTAAATTTAGTGCTTCCTGCAAGGATCTCCGCACTGTGCCCATCCACTGGGTCATGTGAGTTTGTGCCACTGTCAGTTTGTCTCCAAGGTAATCCATTTTTATTTCTTTTTTTTTTT
>VZTT01008849.1:43980-79829 GCA_013400855.1 Buphagus erythrorhynchus
CACTCCAGAAGCAAGATGAGCTGAGATAAAATAATTCATATTTACAAAGCTGCTCCTT
Source organism: Buphagus erythrorhynchus (assembly GCA_013400855.1). Classification (NCBI taxonomy): domain Eukaryota; kingdom Metazoa; phylum Chordata; class Aves; order Passeriformes; family Sturnidae; genus Buphagus; species Buphagus erythrorhynchus. Next base: position 44,039 of record VZTT01008849.1, read on the forward strand.
CAACATGAGCAGGGGACTGCACTATGGAATGTACTTCAAGGGAGTTAGGGAGTGCAGCAAAGAAATTGGAGGAGTCTGGGAAGGGCAGAAAACACAGAGGGAGAATCAGTGGATGTTAGTGTAGGAGTGTAGCCACAGCTCTATTGTGCAAATTTTGAAGGGCTGACTGTGCCCTGGCACAAAAGGGATAGTGAGGAATTCGAAGGGATAAGCACTGTTTTACTGAATAGTGAGAATAGCAACTGAGTCTGAGCAAATGAGAACAAAGAGAAAGAGGCTAAGGTAAAATATTATGGAAGCAACTATAATGAGTGACTAAGGCTTTTTGTGGCAGAAATGAGAAACAAAGGATAAGTGCTGGGTGAACACAAAAGAAAAATGACAGGATTTTCCTGGAGTTTGATTATGAAGAGGTTTCAGGTAGGCACACAGAGAACATGAAAACTCTCATTCAAATACAAACAGAGGTACAAATCTATAAGCTTACTGAAGGCTTGGAATCCTGTCTGGGAATACAAAAGAGAGGAAAAATACTGAGATGTGTGAAAACAGTGGATGGAAAACAAATACAGGCTGCATTTAGATGGTAACCAGGAAATAATCAGGGAAGTAGCAGTGTGGTAATGTAGAAAAATGGAAATGCTGGAAAACTAGGGAAGAAGATACCTGAACATCAGGAAGATGAGCTATGGATCCAGCCACCCTCTCACAGATAGATCCTGATGTCTGTACTGTTTTCTATGCTGTGCTTTTTCTATTGTAGTGAGTCCTGCAACTCACTTGGGGAGCAGAGTTCTGAACTAATGAGTTAAGAATTTGCCCAGGACTGACATAATTGAGAATAGAAAGTGTCAGGACAGTGCTGTACATATATACTACACACACATTACACACACATACGCATGCCAGGGGGTGGGTTCTTTCTTCCCTTCTTTTCCTAAGTAGGTTATAACTAGGTTTTCTCTGTGGCAGACATTTTCCACCTTGGTGCCAGGCAACTTTCATTACTGAAGAATGATGAAAATATTAGCTAATACTTTTTAAGCAGACAACCCAGAAATGTGTAGCCATTTAGCAGGAATAAACCAGACTATTCTCGATTAAAACCTCTGACTTTGTTCAAAGCACACAGCCCACTTTACAGTGCCAGCCTTTCCCTAGATTCAGTGGCACTGCCATGGACATACAGAGACAGCTTCTTGCTGCCATGAGCTATTGATTCACCAAATTTAGCTGAAGCTGTGCTAAGTCAAAACAGGAAAGAATCAGATCTGCCTTAACTATCCATTTATGGATTTCTCTGGTAGGACACTGTATATGCCGCCTCCAGCTAGGAGTTCTTGCTGTGGGTTCAGTACAGTCAGTGTTCAGTTCTTGTAATGCAGNCAGACATAAAATTTTGTAGAGCTATTGAGACACCTCTATAATAACTTTTTAATATTTTTAAAAAGCGTTCATTGTACTTGATCTCATGTTAGCAGCACATTCAAATGCTGGCAGAAATTATTATTAATTCCTTTGGTGTTTTTGTAACAATGTAAACCATGATGAATTAATTTGGTACCAATATGGATGTCATAAGTACTTTATCAGATTTCCAACTCAATTCATGACTAATTATCTTACCATTATTTTAAGGAGTTACCCAGATGTGCTTATGATAGAATTAAGGTAAACAATGACTGATGCTCAGACGTTATGATTAGAGCAGCTCTACACAATTTGACAAAACCTCATGTGCCTTTCAATATAGAGCACCTGCCAAGCCACATGTGCACCAGATTTCTCAAATTCCTTGTCACTCATTAATACAGATGTAGACCATATTTTAAAAGTTAATGTGTAGAATGGAGACTTTTTTCAAAAGGCAGGCAGGTTTTCTCTCCAAAACCCACAAACTCTGTTACTGAAATTTTTAGTGATCAACTTGTCTGTTAGTTAAAATACTGTTGTCACGTGGTCTGCAGTTTTTCTACACCCAATTCAGTGTACTATGTCAACATAGAAATAGCATGCCTAAAAATGTATTTTCACAAAATTGTACAATTTACATTTGAGAAAGGCTTTTTTACCTCAAACTTTCCAACTTCTTACCTTTGTAAGGTTGTTTCCTACTTCAAGGTAAGTAGGTTTAATAGTTTATTTCACTATTTCTGAAAACCTTTAAGGAATGTAACTACTTCTCTATTCCAAAATCTAATATGTCAAAAAATCAGTACATAATTCAACCTAATTACTCCATATTTGGTGTTCAGATTTCTGGATATTTGGAGGCATTTACCATGGGTGTTCTGCTTCTTATTTCTGCAGACAAGTGGGTCAGAATTTTAACAAATTATTTAATAAATACCAGAGAAGTTGGTCTGCAAATTATCTGGGGAGTATCTAATGCCTTTTGCTAACTACTTATTTGGATTCTGTGGTCGAAGAATGTCGGGGCAGTAAGGAAAGGCTTACAAGTGGGTGGAATGGCTGGTTTGCTACATTTGAAAGAGTTTATCCAGTTAATTTAGGATTGAAGAGGACAAAAAGCTTCTTTGTTTACTTTGGCCTTTGGTCTTGAATTTCAAAGGTGCAGAAATGTATCTATTGCAGGCTAACTTGAAAGGACTGAATACAGCCATATAGAAGCCTGGCCATTGTTTTCATTTTGAGCTGTACTGCAACTTCTGTTATGAGTCAGAGATGAAGAAATAAGCAATGAATTTAAGAAAAAAAAGTGAGATAAGAAAAAGTTCCTCTTGCTAATAGAGACCATGGCACTGATCAATAGTCTGTGGGAGCTCGAGATGATCCAGACAACGTTCATATTTAATATGCACTATTTTTGCTTATAAAATTATAGTTATATAATTTCTTGTTACTAAACTCTTTAGGTGCATATTTTATCTGTGCTCATAATACCTCTAACTCCCTTTTCCTCTTTGACTCATCTTCTACAGAACCACAGAACTCCATAATTGTTTGCATAATGTTTACCAAGCATGTAGAGTTGAGAGTACTACAAATGAAGCTGGTATAAACTTCAGTGTTCTATTTTATTCTTTTAGTAATATCTAGGACTTAAGCAGTACTCATACCAAAATTTCAGTTGAGCCTGTGTGCTTTGATGCTTTGAAAACCCTTTGTCTGCACTTTTAAAGGCCTAAAAAATTTAGAAAAACAAGTCGCAACTTCATTAAAGTTAGTAGTACTTTTTTGCATATTAATATGTTTTGATTTCTTTCACAGACAGTTTTTTTTCCTCTTTCTCAGTCTTTATACAGGCAGAGGTAAACTGAAATAAGCATATCTGACAGGATTCAAGATTATTCTGACATTCTTGCTTCATGTGTCCTTTCCTGTTAAAGTACTGCTGCAGTATCTAAGTCTATTAAATGAAGCAGGTAAATATTTATGAAGACCTAAGTGATCCATAAGTTAATTTTTTATATTTTAGCTTTTTGATGGAACAAAGTGATCCATAAGTTAATTCTTCATATTTTAGCTTTTTGATGTAATAATTTAGTTTATTTGATGTAAAAATGTTATTAATACTTTGAAAGTACAGCAATTTGCAAATTATTCTGTTACTATACCATGGGAAGGCAATTGTAATTTAATGTTGCTACACGACTTTCATGAACCATGAACCTGCTACCAAAAGTATTTCCAAACAATGACTCTTTCAGCAAATTGTCCCCCAAACCAGACTTCTATAAGCAGATTGGAAACAGGAATATAAAACCAACAGTGTTGTACCATTCCATGAAACTGGACTCTCTTTTATAAAAAGTTTTGTGACCTAGAAAGAACTTTACTCTAAAAAAATACAACCAAATATCCTGAAAAACAAAATCCTTTTTCACTGTGAGTACAGACAGAAAGGAAATGACAGTTTATTTTTTATTTACTATGCCTTTTATTCAACCACTCAATATTAAAAGATAAGGAAATTCTGTAATGGAAGTTACGTCAATGTTGTTCCTTCTGGACTTAATGCTCCTCTCACAGCCCTGCATATTTTACTTCTGTGTAGCCACTGTTGGGACTTTTACCTGAGTAAGTGTGAAGAGAATTTGGCTGTTTGCTTTCAGTGACACTGTAAATATAGAACATTGAATTTTGCCTCTTGAGTTGGTCTCTGGTGTTTGACTCTGGTCCTGGGGAGTTGTTTTCTCCTTGCTCATTTCTCACACCTTTCCACAGAAAATTTGAGAGTCTATCCTTGGACTGAATTGATAAAATGTGGTTTGAGGTCTAGAATGGTGCCTGCTTGTGGTTGTCCTCCTGTACTCCCTCATCTCTTCGTGATCCTGATGCCCACTTGGCCTATGGACTTCTGAGCAATTGTAGTGCCTGGATATGCAGTACTTGAAGGACTACTGGGATCTGGCTGTATGCTTGCTACTGCTCTTCTGAGCAGGATTATGCAAACCTGATACCCCGGGTTTTTATACTGCGTCTGCTGCCTCAGGGGAACAGGCAAGGTGGCCAGGTTTTATAGTTCCTTTACATGATGTCGTATCTCTCTTCTCAGTCATTTTCTTAGTCTGTCCCTACCTTTTTAATAAGCAAATGCTGTAAACTTCCTTAAAATTGGAGATTGTACATTTCTAAATAATACAAATGGTCCTAATGCCATTTTTCCATTCCAGCAGTTTCCACTGCAGCTGCTCCTTAGCTTGTAATTAAACTTTGGAGGGGTTAGAGTATATTTTGTGTCCTGATGGAATGTGGTACTAATAAACCACCAAGGAATGGGATCTGCTGGTACTTGCCCCACTCCTGATGTTTTAAATGCTACCCAGCTTTTGAGGCCATTCACTGTCCCATCTGACTCAGAGTTGGTCTTGGAACATTTTACTGATCCCTTGACTCTTGAAAATCCTGATTAGCTGGAATCAAGAAAAAAGAATCCTGTCTGGATTTCCAGATAATACTTCAAAAAACTCAAATCTAGTCACTTGTTAGGAATTCTGGTACTATTATATCATACTGTTTTCTCATCAGGCACCTTTCAAACCAGTCCAGGAGGAAGACCATCATGATGTCCTCAAAGGTCAGCCCTAGATTTTGTGATGAGGTGTGGAAATTTAAAGCAAATAGAAGCATCTGACAATCCAAATTCTCCCCTCCGAGGGTTACAGATGTACTAGAAAGATAAGGATTACTCTGTCTTACTACAGCCTCTGCCTGGATCAGTGCCATTCGAGGTGGCTGTCTGCCAGTGAGGTCTGTGATCTTTCGATTTTCTTCTCAGTATGAACCATCTGCTCTCTGAGTCCTTGCTACAACTCAACTTTTTTAGCAAGTTCAGAGTTGGCTACACTTTGCTCAGCCTCCCTTATTTTCCAGGAAAACCTAATACACAAAACTCAGATTGCTGATTACCTCTTGATTTCTCTTTACTACTGAATGATGGGACCATTTGTTACTGATTTTCCTAATGAACACAGACAATTTGTCACTGATGAACCGAGGTATTTTTCCTCCTTCTTTTAAGTTTTTCTCCAAGCTCTTCCTGGGAAACTTCCAGATGCTGCTATAATTCCTTTTGTGAAGTTTCAGCCTCTGACTTGAAAGGATCTTTGGCTATCTTGGACTTCAGCATGCTCAACAGGAATCTCAGTTCACAATTTCTTCCTCTGGGGAAATTCTTGATTTCCTCTTCAAAAAGGATCTCACTACTTACACAATTGTTACTGTTTTTATAGAGTAGGTAGCCATCATTCATAGTTGTTTAGACTGATTCTGTTTTAAGAGCAGATATGTAATATAGCCATGCACTTTTTGATGTGATGCTCTTTATTTACAAGGTGTACAAAAAAACCTTTCAGATTCCAGGCATTTTCAAAGTCCACAGATATAAGTGTTTTTTTCAGCCAGTGCTCTGTTGCCCCAGATTCCATGAGTTGGCTTTCTTTCAAAGCCTCAAATACTTGTCTCGATGTCTCTTTGGCTTCTTTGCTTGCATCTGGCTATTTCTGTCCATGAACATCCAAATTTTTACTAAACAGTATATTAATTGAATTTATAGACATTTTCCAGCAAAAGTTTTTCACCATCTAACTCAGTTTCTTATTCAACTTGCATATGGCTGGAGGTTTGAGTAGTGACTCACAAATTTCAGCTGTTTTATTTGCATTATACTAAGAAGGACTATGACGACTTCTTCTGTTTCCCATGTGCAAGGGAAACATCACCAGTGTTGTCTCACTCAGCATTCACCATAATAGTAAGTTTATGTCTAAGGAGGGCTGCAACAGATCACAGCTGTATAGTCTGCCATAGAACTGCAACACAACTTAGTTTATGCCTTAATGTATCTTCATCCCAGTGGTTTTCTCAATAGCAGTCCTCAGAAAAGAAATTCTGTGGCATCTAGTGAGTTAAAGTTCATCTTTTACTTGTTTTGCAAGACATGGGTTAATGGACATAACTGCTTCCTGTTCAGCCAATTCTTTAATCAGTTAAGGAAATATGGCATTACCAATAAATGCAGCTTCACACTACGTTTTCATCACTTCCTGTGCCAGTAAGGTATTGTGTTGGTTGTAGTTGGCAAAATCTTGAGGGAAATAGACTTCAGAGTGTGTCCTCTGTAGCAGGAAAGCAGGGGCTGCCCTGTGCCCAGCTGGTTCCAATGGACCCATGGCAGGGCAGGGCCGAGCCCACCAGTCAAACTGGTGGCACCTCTGGGAAGCAGAACCAGTATGTGAGAAGAAGAGGAATAAACAAAAGAGTGAGAAACAGTAGGTGCAGAAAACACATTTCTCCTGCATGTGAAGACAAATAATTACTATAGGAGAGTCCTGGCCAGGAGACAGGATCTAACTGCTGTCAGACTGTGGAAATACAGACATACAGACATCGTCATCCTCTTCTAACTTATCTTGTAGTTGCAATCAGTAAAAATGAATTCAGAATGCTACATGCCAAAGGTTTAGATATGGCACAGAATAGACTGAATTTAACACATACTTAAGCTAAAAATAAATTCTAGAATAAAAATGCTATTTATCGATCAATAGTCATGTGAAATGACCCCTTCCAAATAGGACTACATTTTTACTGATTTTTTTAAAAGTTGTATTATTAAGTGTTAGTTAGTGTATGAAAGCATTCATACTATTTTTCAAAGAAGCTATATGGGTTGTCCTTGAAGCTTTATTGAAACTGCCTTCCTGCTTTCTTTTCCTGAAAACACACACAGAGACATACACACTTATTTGTGATGTTTACCTCCAATCCAAATATGACTTGGCTCTCACTACAAAGAATTAAATTGCACAAATTCAGTGGGAACCTAAATGAACTCTCCCTGCAGATGGAATAGTTCTGAGAATGTCTTTATCCTTGAGCTGGGACACCATGTAACTTTTTTTTACTTAAATCTGTTTCCTTTCACCTTAACTATTCTGGAACTTTTGTTCTGGCCAAAAGCAAATCAACACCATTCAGTCCTTTTTATTTTTTGTTTCATTTTCTGATGGACTTGTGATAATACAGAAAAGGCTTTTCAAAAATCTGTTTGTTATTATAACTTCACTCTAATTCCTCCCATACAGGAGATGGATCTTAGTGTCTGAAAACACAAAAAGTTCCTCAAGATCTTAGGGATTTAAAGGAATTAACACTGCTTTTGAAAATACCTAGCCAGCCTTTCTAAACAAAGAAAACAAAAGTAAACAAAGTGCTCTGGGAAGCCTATAATAATAAAAAACTTGCCATTTGTTTGTTCTTCCTTTATACAGACTTTACCCTATTTCTTCTTTCAAAAAAAATGCTGAAAGAATAACATGGAAAGTATTTTTTGTTACCTTAGCAAACTCCAAACTTCTACAGAGCATAGCACCATGTAAGGCATGGGAGAGCAATTCAATTCTGCTGTCCGTTTTGTTGCTACTAGGCTGCTTCCTGACTCTGTTTTCCCCAACTCACCTTTCATGTTCTGGACATTAATAGAGTGTTTTATGTTAATTCAAGAGACATAACAAATAAATGTTCTGAAGTTCTAATATTACCGGGCACCTGTGGTACCACAATTGCTTGTCTATACACCTGTCCAGATCAAGCATGGTTCAGCCTTCACAGTGTGTAAGACAAACAAAACCAAATGATGGTAGACAATTCAGAGAGTCACTTCAGTGATGAAACAGAAATAAGCTCCAATATCTTTCATCATCAAGACTTGTGGTTAGAGCAATGATGAACCTGCTGGGTTTTCAGTTTCGTGATGGATTGAGCTAAAAATTTTCATTTGTATTATACAAGTTTTGAGTTAAAGAAGAATCCTAGAGTGAAAGAAATTTTTGTTGAATCTTAGTAATACATCTTAATTAAAATCCTCATGACCAATTCATGTAATGATAGTTTCAAAGAAAAAGTTAAGAACACTCATCAGACAAACAGATTTAAAAGACTTTATTATTTTTGTATTAGAGATCCTCTGAATTCTGTGCATGTAGTGCAGAAAAGCATATCCTTTTAGCCTGCAGTTTTTGTGAGCATTTTACAGATTTTGCAGGTTTTGACAAGGAGATTACAACTGCACCACTTGATTTGCTGGGATAATTTTAAATATAGTTTCAATATAAGTTACACCAGGAGGTGTCAAGGTCTTCGAATATTAATAATCTGACCTATTATTGCTTAGTATTGTTGTATGGTCCTCAGGCAATTTCACAGCAACTGTGTGATCTTTTTTTAAGTAAAAATTTTGAGGGAAGAATTTTTATATTTCTCATATTTAGTTGTGCATTACTCCTAAAGCATCTCTAAATGGTCATGGAGTAAGGTGATTTTCAACATAGGAAATGGCAAAATAATCAGCCCTCAGCATTGAAAACAGTAATACAATACAGACCTAATTAATAGAATGCTAGAGATATATGAACACCATGTTAGACACCATTTTAATAAAGAGAAAGTAAGTAGATAATGCCATAAACTTCCAATGTATCCCAGTTAAGCAGCTTATGTGGGAGATGTTATCTGTAAAAAAATAAGTAAAATGTTCAACATTTGAAAAGGCTTTGAAAATAATTCAGCCTAAAATTATACAAAAATCTTACCCAAAATAGACACTGCTATTTGTTCAGAGTTTACCAAGAGTGTCTTCATCTCTGATGTGGTTGGAAATGCAATTAATTAATAGCAATATATAAATGAACTAAATGAGTTTTTTTTCATATACATAAAAAAACCCAAGCAGGTAGTACACAAAATCCTATCATGACTGGAACACACATAAAAAATCTGACTACATTGCGGATAATATAACAACAGTTTTTCCATCACTGTTGAGTGGCATTAATATATTCCCTAACTGATCTTCAAATTTCCCAAGTGCCTGACTTCATTTGTCTACATCTTCTCACAGACATGCTAAGGACCTAAGTGTCCATGGCTTGCTCTAACACCACTAGTGTTTTGGCTCCAGTGAAGGAGGCTGCCTACAGTTTTCTTAAGTAATTGAAGTCTGGTAAGTTTGTATGACTTTGATTTCTAAAAGTGTCTTTATAAAGTTACTGTGAGAAGTGGAACTATTAAGGGATAAAGAATCAAAACTTTCCCCCCATTTATGGACACACCAGGGTACTTTGCTAAGGTGAAGGAGATGATCTTTTGGGTGTGCAATGGCTAAACCTCTGATCTGAAAAGACAGAAGGTGAAGGATGGGCTATGAGTGAGGTAGGAGAGGGTCCTGTGAAGTTGAGCAGATGCCTCTTGCCATTCTAAGTTATCCTGCATTGCACAAAACACTGAGTTATGGGGCTCCCTCTCCTCCCCACCCTGAGGAAGTACTGGGATGTTGACTGTGGCCTGAGAGTGCCACAGCCATTCATCTCTGTTAATGGCATAAGGGGCCATCATTGACTCAGCGTGCTGGTGTGATGGGCAGCTGTGTTGTCTTAAGAGGTCAGCGACTCCCAAAGTTTCCCCACCACAGGGGAGGTACCTGGGCATTCCCACCCAAACCTGAGTAGTTATAAAACCCACAAGATTTTGTGTTTCATCGATTTTCCTGTGGATTCCTTCCCATCATTTCTTCAGGACTACGCCCATGACCAACCAGATTGCCACCACCACTTTGACCAAGACTGTGAAGCAACCAAGTCTTGTTGTGGAGCCTACAAGTGGTGAGATCTTCACACTCTTGTCCTTTCTCTTTCTTCTCCCTTGTGCAAATTCTTGGGTGGTGTTGTTGTTCTTTCATATTGCAATACTTTCATGTTTTTATAGTACTACAGATAATAATAAATGAAACAGTTACATACCTGCTTTCCTTTGCAACCAAATTTTTGTGTAATAAACTTACATGTGCATATTTATAAACACCAATCACTTAGGCTCATTCATTCTAATCCACCCCAAGGAATCTATTAACAATAATCTGACTTGCCCTCGTCTTTGGTGGCTTGTAACATTGTATTGGTATTTTGGCACAGGATCTCCCTGGATGTGATGGAGTGATTGGTGTGGTCCAAAGATATTTCAGGATTTTCTCCTGGTAATTATTTGAATCAACCCCAAGGGAACAGTGGAGAATGGACATTGACCCTCTGTGGGCTGCTGAAAGGTATTCTTGCTGAGAATGAGTCAGGTGGCGGCCATTGTCTCACTGTGAAATTATAGTAATAATTTTTCTCCTCTTGCTGTTACCTGGGCACATCAGGCCTACTGAAAGGTTTTCTGTAATAACCTGGTCCTGTTGAAAGGTTCTCTGCAGGAGAGAGTCAAACTGACTCTCAGAGGGTTAACAGGGAAGAAAACAATAGCTCTAAGTGGGTTAATGACTGATTCAAAAGGAATAATTGCCCAGGGTGACTCAAATGCGCATTTTCCCCTCCAAATATCTGTGCTTGGTTCAGAATTACTTGTACATGCAATTTTGCCAGCTGCCTTTAAATCAGCGTGGAAAGAGAGATTGGTTATTCAAAAATCCATATATGATATGATAACTTTATGAGAGTAAGAGAAAGCATAGCAGGAGCAATTAGAGAAGGAATGTTTACAGCTAGCTGGGGAGCTTGAAGCAGTTTGTGTGGAAAAGAAAATTAATAAATTCCTTCATCTGGTTCTCCAGAAGGCAGAAGAGCTAGAAACAAAAAATTGTGAACTACATCACAATTGTGAAGGACATCAATTTAAGGTGCCCTGAATTAGTGGGCGTTAATAAACCCTTGTACCCTGCTGGCAAATTGGAAGAGCTTAGACAAAGCTATCAGGAGGACAAAGGAATACATATATGTCCCTTCATTAAAACTGAAACTACTAATGATGGCTGGGGGAAGCTCAGCAAACTACCACATGGACTATTCTGTACAAGGGAGAAGCTCTGGCTAAACTTCAGGAAAAAATACAGCTGAAGGCCTAATGAATCAGACTTAATATGTGTGAAGGGTCTCCCTAAGTGAAGATCAGATTCTCTTGACTGAGGCTGAAGCAAGAGGCTGCTGGGGGACCAAGGGCCTTCCTGACTATGAACTGTAACCAAGCATGGACCCTATATAAAGGGGAGATCCTCACACACTTAAAATCCTCATGACTGACACGCTGCAGTCATTGCAGAAAATGTACAAAAGACTGTATTTCTCCAAATAATGCACACACAATTATTGGACCTGCAACGACATTTGTCTATGGAATTTGAGGTGGATCCACAGAGGTTTTCTGTCTTGATCTGAGGCTTGCCTGATGCACTAAGAGTCCGTGCTAAACAGCTACAAGAGTGCATTAGGCCTGGAAGAAGTAGTGCACCACTAGGAATAACCTGGTTACAGGTAGCCCAAGAATTAGTAACTACTGGTCAACAACTGGACGTCTCTGGTACAGGTGGTCCTAAAACAAAGATAAATTAGAGGAGGCTAGAGCAGGTCCAAAAACCTCCCTTGACAGGTAATTACAGACAAAAAGTGTCAGCTAATGGGCAGAGATACAGTTGGTGGGTGGAGGGTGTTGCGAAAGGAATTCCTCAAGAAGTAATGGACAAAGTACCCACCACTATTCTGTAAGGCTTGATAAAGGACTGGGATAAGATTAAAGAACATCCCATGGGTGACTGTCCTCGAGAGTCCAACACTGTGGTCCCCTAAGTCCCTCCAGAAACTGAACTAACCAATTTAACCAGTTCTAAGCCAGCAAACCAGACTCTTTGGTCTCAGTGCATGAGCTGAGGAGTGCTTGGTGGATTTATATGAGAAGGCTCACAGAAAACAGCCAGGGACATATGATAATCATGTTTTCCCTAGGCTCTTTTAAATCCTTGGCTATTTTGGTGATAGATGCTGGAGCACAAATGTCAGCACTTCAAATTGAAATTGCCACTCATTGTGGCATTAAGCCAGACAAGAAAAAGATATGGGTAACTAATGCTTCTGGTAAATCCCAGCTCCAATGAACAGCTCAGTTGAAATGCTGGTTATCAGGGGATGACTCAGCCACAGAAGCTGTCATGATTGTGGAGCCACTACTGGCTAACATCTTGGAAGTGGATCTATTAAAGGGACATGCCTGGGCAGATGTCAGAGGGAGAGAATGGGTGTTTGGCCTCCCATCTCCTTCTGTTCCTCTGTTGTAGAATGCTGCGCGTCTGCCTCCTTCCATAATAACAAATGTGAAACCCTGCCCCATTCCTTCTAGGAGCATGTGAAGAAATTGCTCCAGTAATTGCAGAATTACAGAAGGAAGGGGTAGTTGTCCTCATACACTCACCATATAACTCTCTTGTATGGTCTGTCCATAAACCTGATGGAAAGTTACGGTTGAAGGTGGATTACCAACAACTCAGTGCTAACACTGTCAATTTAACAGCTGCTGTACCTAACATAGCCAAGCTGATTGCCACAATTCAGGAATGGGTCTGTTCAATCCTTGAGACTATTGATGTCAAAGGCATGTCTTTTATGGATCCTTTGCTGGAGGCAGACAGGGATTTTTTTGCTTTTACCTGGGAGGAGAATCAGTATCCCTTTACTCAGCTCCCTCAAGGATACCAACATTTCCCTACTTTGGTCCATCATGCACTAGCATAGGAGTTGGCACAGATCATCCATAAAGGAGGAACTAAAGTATACCAATACACTGATGATATACTGGTGGGTAGCTCTGATGTCACCACAGAGGACCAGACTCAGACAAATATTATCACTCACATGGAGAGTCTGGGACTTCAGATTTGCAGAGAAAAGGAACAGCTTCATTCCCCTGGGGCTAAATTCCTAGTTATATGATGAAAAGGAGGAGCAGTTGTATTCTCTCTGAAACCTTGACCACCCTACAGCAAATAAAGATGTCTGTGAATAAAAAAGAGCTCTAGAATGTTTTGGGTTTATTTGCTTTTTGGAGAAAACATGTTCCAGACCTCTCCATTATTGCTTGACCCCTCTATGATCTAACACAGAAATGAGCAGTTTGGGACTGGATCCTTCCTGGAGGAAGCTCCAAAACTACTAATTTGAAGACAGTGTACATAAAACTTTGGGGCCAATACATCCCACAGATCTACTGCAAATTGAATGGGGATTTGCAATCCTTTGTCTACCCATACATATGTGGCAGCGAGGACCTGAAGATCCCACCCATCCCATTGGGTTTTATTATTTAGCTGTAAAGATGNTCTTCTGAGGGATAACTCAGAGGGACACAGTCTGGAAGCGGTGTGCATAAATTCATGATTATTGTCACTCTCACAAAGTAACTGAGGGAGGCCCAAAAGTATTCCAAATACAAGAAAAATCTGCTAAACAACCTGGCTTGCCCCCTCCTCCTTCCCCTATAAAATCTGCTCCCCCTTTTTAAGCTCACCTAAAGGATGTTTGGTTTACAGATGCATTCGTCAGATGGGAGGGGAAAGTGTGAAAATATTGAGCAGTGGCTCTACAAGTTGATATGGGGAACAGGGTCGTGACAGAAGAAGGGAGTGCCCAGTTGGGGGAATTATAGCAGTATTGAGTGTATTTACCAGGCAATCAGACATTGAGGAAGACATGTACATTTACAAAGATTCTTATGCTGTATTCAAAGAATGTTCAGAGTGGGTCCCTTTTTGGGAGCAGAATCATTGTGAAGTAAATTGATTATCATTGTGGCAGTGATAAAAAGTGGAAGAAATCCTAAATATTACCAAATAAAAACCCTTCCATGGGGTAGGTTCCTGCACACCCAACATGGAATAATCCTGTATACCTGTTGAATAATCAGGTAGATTGACTGACATGATTAACTGGGGTAGCAACAGAGGGAGAAAAGGAAAAAGTGTGAGCATCTGTTGGAATGGTTACATGTAATAAAAGGCCATTCAGGAAACCAATATCTGTTTAGAGGAGCAATCAGTAGAGGGTGGCCAGTGACTAGGGAACTATGCAACACAGTGATCTCTGCTTGTAGCCTGTGCCACACTTGGCTGAGAGATCACGATCCACTGAAAAATCTGCCACTGCACCTGACACAAAACAAGAGCTTGGTAGGTAGACTACACTGGTTCCTTCCAAATTGCTAATGGAAAACCATACATACTGTTTGGGGTCGAGATAACATCAGGACTAATTCTGGTTGAAGCTGTGCAACAAACTATGATAAAAAAATACTGCAAAACCCCTAAAGTTAGGGTTCATTGGCTGCCCAAACCAAAGTCTATCCAATTAGACAACAGAAACCATTTCACTGCTGGGGTTGGACTGAGAGGAAGGAATTCAGTGGCCCTTCCACATTCCACACTATCCATAAGCAAAAGGTATTGTGGAAGGCATCAATGTGCTCCTAAAGCATACTAAAAAGCCTCATAATTCTGTGTGGGACTTCAGAGTTTCCAGTGCAGCAAACAAAATTACTAGTTGATGAATGGTTGCCCTGAACTACAGCATTCTGCCCTGAATCTCCCACTATTATACTGGGCTAAAAGGAAAATAAATATCCTGTAAACCCACTCCATTATCCAGGCCAACCTGTATTAGTGAACATGCCCTCTATGTGATTGGTGCCACACACTAAAACTCTAAAATTCCTGGCCAGTCATTATGCATGGGTAGTGCAGATGCACATGGAAAGGACAGGCATATCAGCACCTGACAGATTTTTTCTTCTTTTTAATATTTAATTAAGGCCCCACCTTTTCTTAACTGATTTTATGGGAATGTGGGCAGTTTTTCTAGAAGGACAGGATCATCCCTCCTGGAACTGAGTGATGAAGATGTAGGCAATTCCTAAGCCAGACACATATCACTGAATCCCACCCAGTTCTAAGAACATTAATAGAACAGGAAGCAAACACTGCTTTTGCGGTATTTCAGTATGACACATTGCATCATTATGACTGAGTCACAAATGGCAAATGCTTAATTGTACCTTTCAAAAATCTGCTTTCCAGTTTAGTATTGGTTTAGATAATTTTCCAAATTATTTATTTTATTATTTAGTGCTTAATTTTCTGAATGAGTAAAGCAGAGGTGGAAATCCTTCAGCTGATTTCATAAGTGACACTTAACGAACTATTAAACTTAAAATGCACAGTGCGTGTGCTTCAAATGTCATGTTTTTCCAACCCCTCTCTTGAAGGTAAGGTGGTGACTGGATGATGGGCACAATACCACAAGATGTCTGATGGTGACGGCCTTTCCCTGTGCTGTACAGAGTGCAATGTGTTGTGTTGTCATACTGTCTGCTGCCTTTGATCTGCCCTGGAACATGAAATTCTTTACAGAGAACAACCAGATGCATCATCCAGCCTCCAGATCTGGATCTGTAAAATTCTTAATTAGGGCAAAATATTCCTTTGTATTCACCCCATGTGATGCATCACTCACTGACGTAGATAGGTGCTGCATATTTTGAATGCCTTTATCCAGTGAGTGAGGACTGAAGCCAGCTTTACCCTGTCTACTTTCTTAAGCAGATACATGGGCTGCTGTATGACACAAATGGACTGACTCAGCTACTGTTTGCCTTTGCATTGACCCTTTACTTCTTAGTCTGAAGAAAATAGTTAATAACTAAAACATACACAAATTGTGTTTGCTAACTATTATTTTGCCTGATCTCACAGTACTTAGAAGCCATGAACCATTTTATTGAAAGAGAGGAACACAATTATACTATTAAAACTAGTAGTGAAAGGTCCTTCTTTCACAACCTGTATAAGATTTTTCCCTGGTCTTGAGTGAAATTGAAACCAGAAGAACAGTCATTACTTTCCTGCAGTTTTTCTTTAGGTTTCTTATGTGAATTTTTGTATTTTTTTCTGTTGAAATTAAGCATTTTGAATGGAGAGACTG
This sequence comes from Buphagus erythrorhynchus, assembly GCA_013400855.1. Lineage (NCBI taxonomy): Eukaryota > Metazoa > Chordata > Aves > Passeriformes > Sturnidae > Buphagus > Buphagus erythrorhynchus. The sequence continues at coordinate 60,295 of VZTT01008849.1, forward strand.
AGGGCATTACATGCTAGCTCTTTTGCCTACATGGGAATTGAGGTGGCAGGAAAGAGGATCCCACATGATCAGGCAGTACATGAATGGGAATGGGTGAACTGGTTTTGTCAGACAACTAGACAAGAGGGTAATTATCACGTGAGGGAAATCATACCTCTTAACATCAATAAGTAGCATATAACGGGATCCACCTGTCTCAAAGGGAAAGAAGATCTTAGCTCAGGAGTTATTAGGCCTGTTGAGAGAGCTTTAAACTAGATTTTAAGGGGGATGGAGACATAACCAGACTTAGAGAAAATGTGTGGGAAGGGGAGGAACATTGTGACCATCCTAGTAGCAAAAGGAAACTTATGATAGAATACCTTGGGCAAGCACAAGCAGACAAAGGTGTAACCACAAGACAGGACTACAGAGCATCTCTTTAGACCCCTACTGAGATACTAACACAATCAAATATCTCTGTAAAATACTTGTACAACATATGGAGTATGATGAACAGACAAGATGAACTAGAGATCTGCGCGCAGTCACAGGATTTTGATCTCATTGCAGTTACAGAGATGTGGTGGGATAGCTCACATGACTGGAATGTTGTCAGGAAGGGCTACGCCTTGTTTAGGAGAGACAGACTGGGAAGGCGTGGTGATGGAGTTACCCTTAATATGAAGCAACACTTGGAATGTCTTGGGGTGGATGATGAGTGCATCAAGAACTTACGGGTTAAGATAAAAGGGCAGACTAATAAACACCCACTGTTGTGGGTGTTTGCTGCAGGCTACCTGATCAGGAGGAGGAAGTAGATGAGACCTTCTACAGGCAACTAGAAGGAGCCTTCAAATCACAGGCCCTGGTTTTTGTGAGAGACTTTAACTATCCTGACATCATCCTGATGATGCTTGTGTGTTCCTTCCAACTCAGAATATTCTGTGGTTCTGTGACATCTGGTGGAGTAGCAACACAGTGAAACACAAACAGTCCTGGAAAGCACTGATGACAGCTTCCTGTCACAAGCGGTGGAGGGTCTCACAAGGAATTGTGTGTTCTTTGACTTTATGTTAACAAACAGGGAAGGCCTTGTTGGAGATGTGAAGCCTTGGCTGTAGAGACCATGAGATTGTGTAGCGCAGTACTGGGTGAGGAGGGAGCAGGGCAGCAAGTAAGATCATAACTGTGGACTTCAGGAGAGCTACATTTAACCTCTTCAGGGTTCTTCTTGGAACAATCCCATGGAAACAGGCCCTTGCAGGGGAGAAGAGTACAAGAGTGGCAAGTTGCCACTGAGATTAGCTCAGCTGATTAGAGCACGGTGTTAATAATGCCAGGGTTGTCAGTTCAATCCCATATGGGCCATTCACTTAAGAGCTGGACTCGATGATCCTTGTGGGTCCCTTCCAACTCAGAAGATTCTGTGATTCTATGATATTCGAGGATTACTTCCTCCAGGCTCAAGAACAATGCATTCCAATGAGAAAGATGTTGGGCCAAAGAGGCAGGGAACTTCCATGGATGAATAGAGAACTCCAGTCATTACTCAAGTATAAGCAAGAAATACAAAGGAGATGGAAGCAGGATCAGGCTACTCAAATGAATATAGGAGATCATGTCAGTATAAGTAAAAATGAGACCAAAGCCTGTTTGGAATAAATCTGTCCAAGGATGTCAAGGACAACAAGAAGGACTTCTTCAAATACATCAATAAAAAAGGAAAACCAAAAGATAATGTGGGCTCATTACTAAATGGAAGGAGGACCATAGTAACAGAGGATGAAGAGAAGGCAGAGTTACTGAATTCCTTCTTTGCATCAGTCACCACTGACAAGACCAGCTCTGGTCAGGGATCAGGGAGGGATCTCTGACTCCTGAGTCCAAGATAAAGGAATATTGGAGTGAAGACTGTCCCTGGGTCCAGGATGATGGGGTTAAAGAATATGTGGGCAAACTTGACATAAGTCCATGGGTACTAACCAGATACATCCATGAGTGCTGAGAGAGCTGGTGGACACCACAGAAAAGCAACTCACAATCATCTTTTAGAGGCTGTGGCAATCAGGAGATGTTCTTGAGGACTGGAAGACAGCAAACATCACCTAGGTCTTCAAAAAGGTCAAGAAGGGAACCTAGGGAATGACCAGCCACTCAGCCTCACCTCAGCCCCTGGAGAACACCTAATTCTGGAGGCCATCTCTACTACGTGGAAGCCAAGAAGCTGATCAGGAGTAGTCAGCATGGATTCATTAAATGTAAGTCATGTTTGACTGACCTTATTGCCTTCTACAATGAAACAGCTACTTGGATGGATGACAGGAGAGCGGGGGATGTTGTCTACTTTGATTTCAAAAAGGCTTTTGACACTGTCACTTGCATTCGCATAGGAAAACTCAGAAGGTGTGGAGTGGGTGAGAGGACAGTGCAGTGGACTGAGAACTGCCTCAACGAGAGATCCCAGAGGGCTGTAATCAGAGACACAGACTAGTTTAGGCACGGCATTAATGGTGCCCCATGAAGTTTAATACTGGGCCCAGAATTACTTCACTTGTTCATTCATGGCTTGGAGGAAGGGGTAGGTGCCTCCCCAGCAGGTTTGCTAATGGTACAAAGCTGGGAGGACTGGCCAATACCACATAGTGCTGTGCAACCCTTTGGAAGGACCTTGATTGGAGATTTGGGCTGAGAAGAACAATCTGAAATACTGCGAGGGCAAATATAGGGTCCTGCACCTGAGTAGGAGTAATCCCCTGCACCAGTACAGGCCAGGGGCTGGCCTGATGGGAAGCAGCTCTGCAGAGAAGGACCTGGGGGTCTTGGTGGACAACGAGCTGTCCATGAGCCGGCAGTGTGTCACTGTGGCCAAGAAGACTAACAGAATCCTGAAGTACATTAGGTCAAGAGAGCTGATCCTGCCCATCTGCTTAGCCCTAGTGAGGCTGCAGTCTGGAATACTCTGTCCAGTTCTGGACTCCTCAGCACAGCAGAGATGTGGAGTTCCTGGAGTGAGTCCAGATGAGAGCAACAGGGATGATCAAGGGACTAGAGCATTGTGCTCATGAAGAAAGGCTGAGAGAGTTGTGCCTGTTCAACCTTGAGAAGAGGTGGCTGAACAGGGACCTCATCAGGGTCTGTCAGTATATGAAGGTAAAGTGGATGATGGATAATGGCTCAGGATAATGGAGGCAGACCTTTTCTGGTGATGTCAACTACTAGGACAAGAGGCAATGTGCAGAAACAGATGCACAGGACTTTCCACCTGAACACGAAGAGGAACTGGTTTACAGTGCGGATGACTAAATGCTGGAAAAGACTGCCCAGAAAAATTGTGGAGTCTCCCTCACTAGAGATACTCAAGAACCATCCAGATGCAGTCCTGTGCCATATGCTGTGGAATGGCCCTGCTTGAGCAGAAAGGTTGGACAAGGTGATTCACTGTGGTCCTTTTCAACCTTATCCATTGCGTGGTTGCTGTGTTAACTTCTCCTCAAGCAAGAATTGCCCACACCTGTAGGATTATGTATTTTCTTTTAGCAAAGACAAAATACAGAGTGAAGCTGTCTTTCCCTCAGTAAACACATCCAAATCAATATCAATATTTGCATCTTTGAAGTCTTTAGCTGACTGACTATTACAGTCTTATGGCTGCTGCTCTGGACTCTTGATAAAAAATACATTTTCTGTGTATTGACACACTCACAAACTGTAGGATGTAAATCCTTCCGTACTTTCGTCGACAGACACTTGACTTGAAGGAGCCAGACTTAGGGGTTACTTCAATCTATACCCTCCATGAGCCTGTGGTGTGACCTCTTCACTGAAACTGTGAACAACAGCAAAACTAGCTATATGAATCATAACAGCATGACTGAAAAAGGTGTAGTCTCATTGTACCAGCAAATGCTATGGATGATTCTGTGGTATGGTCATATGTAGGCTTAGATTGCCAATTTATTTAATAAAAAGTAACAATGATCTATATTCATCATCTGAAATCTGCAGAAGCTTATGTGAATATGTTGATAGAAATGCAGCTGCCAGACACCCATAAGTCCCCATGGCTGCCTTGACTGTATGAGACAGAGACAGCCTCAGTGGGAAAGGTACAAGGGATCCCATTTCAGGGATAGAAAAGGTTAATTTTTAACATGTTTGGCCTCCTACCCGCTTGCCTGAGTACTTGTCCCTCATTGATTTCCAGAGAAATTAGGTGCTTAGGCATCTGTTTGTGTTTTAGCAGCTAAAATATTGAAGAAGGCAAAAGCTTCTCATCCTGAAGTGATGAGCAGGTTGCCTGGCTTCCTGGGAAGGATCCTCAGATAATGGCAAAACTTCATGTAAATGAGAGGACCTTCTTGCTAAATATGTCTACAGAATCAGGGCCTCTGAGGGGGAAGAGCTGCAGGAAAGCACTGGATGCAGTACAAACAGGGAATCCTACTCTCAGCTGCCAAAATTGCAAATCTGGAAGTATTATTCATGACTCAGAATTGCTCATTATCCAGACATTCTTCACATGTGCTGCATATACTCCTAGGGTGGAGGTTTTAAAGTGGAGAGAGGGAGAACTGAACATTTCCTGGGGTTTGTTGGAAATAAAAGGTTATTACAGTTTTTATTTATTGCTCTTGAATAATACATATTTAGCAAAAACTTAGCCCTGAAAACATGTTAAATGCAAGCAAGATATAAAAAAAAATAAAGGAGAAGGAACAGCTGAAAACAGTGTAGGTCGTTGCAGCTGTGTTGGAATCAGAATGGTTCTTTCATGGACTAATGAAAGATATGTGAATAATTCATTTCATATTTATCTACTTTAAGGTCATGTACAACATCTATTATCATAACATTTGAGTGTCTCACAGTCTCTGTTGTTATCTTCACATTTCCCTTGTCAGATCCTATTATTTCCATTGTACAGCTGAGCAATCAAATCAGCCAGCAACCCAGGGAGGATTTGCTCTGCTTTTATGCCCTTTACAGCACCTAAGTCAGACATTCAGCCCCTGTGAGGAATGCCTGTCCTCATGAGGGAATGTCAGGTCTTGCCAGAAGGTGTCTGAGATGCACCTGAACTTTTACCAACATACAGGAGGGCTCTAATTGCTATGAGTTGGATGAGAGGAAAGTGAATCTCTGGGTTTTGCCCACAATCTGACAAGATGCTTGAAGCAGGCTATGAAAACATGCAGCCTCCTAGTTCCATATCACTGACCTAGCTGCTTCTGCTAGCTGTTTTTCTGGGAAAAGTTTATGTTGTTTTATAAAGCTTAGGACAATCCATGTGTATTATCAACTTGCCCAGATGCATTTGAGTTGGCACTGATACGTGGTTAGAAGATAATAAACTATTCTCCAGCCAGCAGACTGTATGCTGTAATATGTTATCCAGTACACTTCAGCATCTCACTACAGCTGGAAGCCTATTACTGGCTTGCTTACAGTGTGTCTTTTTAAAGGCAGATAAACTGTAGGCTGCTCAGATTTTATAAACATGTTTTCTTCTTCCCAGCTGAAAAAAAAGCTTGCCAAAATTCAGGCTTAGCAACACCAATTTAAGTCCAAAATAAGTCTTTAAGTTATGTTATTTAAGATTTGCATGCATGTAGTCAGGAGCAGAATTTAGATTGTTATGTTTAATCTAGCTTGACTCCTTTTAATTCTTTCCTGGTGGGAGGATATTAAAGCTTTCAAGAGTCAGTCTTTGTTCCAGTTTGTTGGTGTACCCATGGCAGGTTCATAATTTATATGTTTCATCAAATTGGAACAACAACTACATGCTGTAGGATTTTTCCCCTCATTACACAAACCTTCACTACGTACTCTGCTGAGCAAATATCTAGATGATCTTGTATCAGGTGAGTAAACTTCATGAGTTTAAGTGTAAGTCCCAGCTTGCTTAGATTGATTCAAACCCCACTTGTCCAGCTCATTTATTCTGCCTTCAATATTGCTTGAGACTCCAAAATTCTTATGAGTCTTGCAAGGCTGGATTTCTTCTCGTTACTGCTTCTATTGATGATTTTTGACATATTAAAAATTTTATTTTGAAAATAAAATTACTTTGCATTAATATAGCTCTTAAATGTTTACTATTCTTAGTTTAGGTTTTAAGTGACTTGCCCAAGGCAACAGAAGGAACTAGAGACAAGACTGGATTACACACAAAGTCCTTCTCGTTCCTTGACTCAAGCTCACACCTTTAGACAAGGCTTTTCTTTCCAGGACAGAAAAATTCATCTTTCAGGAATTTCTAATACTCCTTCAGTATTAGAAAATAGGTCCAGTAGGTAAACTTCTAAAAAGCTGTGAGTTGAGATAATTGAGATTTTACTTAGAATTTCACTGGTGGAAGTAGATATCAGCATCATTTTTTCTGGCCCAGTACTTAGTTCTAATTTAATTTGTGTCTTTTTATATTGTCATCCTTGTTTTATGTGATGCAGAAAGATGTGATGTTAGTGTTTGATTAACTTTGCAAAACTGTTGCCATTTTAATTATCATCACTGTTAAGACTGTGTTACTTATTTCTATTCTGAGTTTCTTCTGTCTCCTAATGCAGCCTTTTAGACTAGTATCTGTTTAACTGAGAATCTAATGATTGGTGGTGGGTTATGGATATGAATAGATTGATTCTTAATTTTCTTCTGGTTAAGCTGAACAGTTAAGCAGGGTTCCTACACTTCCTCAATATAAAGTAAATTTCCAAATTACCTATTCATTGTCAAGGTTCTTTCTGCAATCTTATGTGAAGTATCCACCTATTTTCACAATTATGCACATTGGAAAAGACAAGAGTGGGTGGGAGGAAACTGACCAAAAGTGAACTACTTACTCAAGATGTATGTCACTGATGAGAGACAGTCGCCTTGAGGATAGAATCAATTTTGCAGATTTCAGAAGTCTGCCCCAAATGAATCATACCATAAAAAAAGACCATTTCTCACTCATTACCATAAGGAAACCCATGGTGAGCAATTCTATGTGGAAGATCTGGTTTAGGTGGTATTAATCCTACTTAATATTCCAAAAACTGGACAGAATCTTTTCAGAAGAAATAAAACTATTTCCTTGTGGGGATTCCTTCAGTAAGAAATACAAGGGTTAGTTTACTATTATTTGGTGTGGTGGGGGAGTTCAGCCCATGGTTTGTGAGGTGTTTTCAGCCTTGGGGGGTAAGTTCATTTTGTGACCCTTCAGTACACTCTCTGGGACAACTTCAGAGCTAATTGCAGGTTGGGCAAGTTGTGCTGGCAAGAGGGCAGCATGGCCTCCAGTGCCACCTCTCTGGGCAGCCCAGAAGCCATGTAGCCCTTTGGCACAAGACATACCTTGTGGTACCTGGCATACCTGGTCGGATTTAACCAGGGAGTCATAGAAGGTGAATGCTGCCCTGTGTGAGTGCCTCCCAGCTCTGCCACATGCACAGTTGCCCAGCACTCCAAATTCTCACGTGTGCTTGTCTCAGCCTACTTGCTGTGCACATGCATGCTCGTCCCAGACATTTGGCAGGTAAGGCAGATGTAGTAGTGGGTTTTTTTTCTGTCATCCTCAAAAGGTATGCAGCCTGTCTGGGCAGATAACTTGGATGCTGTTGTCTATCCCAATAGCTGATTTTCTTCCAAGACCACAGAGTATATTTTCTAAGTTGTTGCCTACCAAACTGAGCCTTCATCCTCTTTAAATATGGCCTATGTTCTTCTCACATATGCTTGATTTTGTATTTGTATGCATACAGTTTTCTAGCCCATGAAATACCAAATAACTCACAATTTACTTGCATCGGTGATTTCTCTTTTCTGTCTTCTATTACTGCTCCAATATTTGCATGGGCTGTAAATTTTAATGGTAGGAATTTTATGTTTCACTTCAGGTTACGGATAGAAGTCCAAATGTAGGTTAAGGCTTACCAGTCAGGCTATTTTAACCTGTATAGACCACACTTACTTAGAATCATAGAATCATTAAGGCTGGAAAAAATCTCTAAGGTTATTGACTCCAACCATTAACTCAGCACTGCCAAGTTCACCAGTAAATCATGGCTCTTAGCACCAAAGCCAGAAGTTTTTGAACATTGACTGGGACGGTCGACATGGACTGGACGATTTTACCACTTCCCTGGGAAACCTGGCCCAATGTCTTTCTGTGAAGAAATTTTTCTTAATATCCAATCTACACCTCCCCTGGTGCAGGTGAGGCCATTTCCTCTTGTCCTATCTCTTGTTACTTGGGATAAGAGGCTGACCTCCCCTAGCCACACTCTCCTTCCAGGCAGGTGTGGAGAGTGATAATGTCACCCTGAGCCTCCTTTTCTGCAGGATAAACACCCCCAGCTCCCTCAGCTGCTCCTCACAGCACTGGTGCTCCAGACCCTGCCCCAGCTCCGTTCCCTTCTCTGGACTCACTCCAGCCCCTCAGGGCCTTTCTTGCAGGGAGGGCCCAGAACTGGACACAGCACTCGAGGTGTGGCCTCAGCAGTGCCCAGGACAGGGGGACAATCCCTGCCCTGCTCCTGCTGGCCACACTATTGCTGATCCAGGCCAGGATGCCATTGGCCTTCTTGGCCACCTGGGCACACCCTGGCTCATGTTCAGCTGCTGTCACCAGCACCCCCAGGTCCTTTCCAGCCACTCTGTCCCAGCCTGTGGCACTGCCTGGGGTTGTTGTGACCCAAGGGCAGGACCTGGCACTTGGCCTTGTTCAACCTCACACCATTGGCCTCAGCCATGATCCAGCCTGTCCAGATCCCTCTGCAGAGCCTTCCTGCCCTCCAGCAGATCAACACTCTCATACAGTTTGGTTTCACCTATTAACTGACTGAGGGTGCACTCAATCCCCTCATCCAGCTCATTAATAAAGATATTAGACAGAACTGCCCTAAATACTGAGCCCCCAAAGAGTCTCACTGGTGAATGGCCACCAACTGGATATAACTCCACTCACCACCGCTCTCTGGCCACAGCCATTCAAGCACTTTTTACCCCGTGAACAGTGCACCTGTCCAGGCCATGAGAAGATAGTTTCTCCCAGAAGATGCTGTGGGATATGATGTCAAAGGCTTTACTGAAGTACAGATAGACAACATTCACAGCCTTTCCCTCATCCACTTTTCTACATTCCCTCCCATTCTGTAAGTGATTCAGCTCATCACAGAAGGAGATCAGGTTGGATAGGCAGGAGCTGCCTTTCCTAAACTGATAATGGCTTGGCCTTATCCCCTGGTTGTTCTGACATGTCATGTGATGGCACTCATGATGATCTTCCATAACTTTTCCCTGCACTGAGGCCAGACTGACTGGTTTGAAGTCCCCCAGACCCTCCTCTCAAACTGTCTTCCAGATGTATTTATTTTCTCAATCACAAGTTTTTGCAGCAGACTATCAAACCTCTTTCATAATGATCACATAGAGCTCCTAAGTTTAAACAATTGCTTGTGAAAGGAAAGTAGGCAGACATGTAAAATATTCACATTTTCTTATAATTACTTTGATTTGGAAGAAAAAACTTTTCAGCTACTTTTAGTAGACAAATTACCTTTTTTCTTAACAACCAACTAAATAGTGTCCAATTATATAAAATAAAAAATAGTGTAGACTGTAGAGCAGAAAAAATCCAAGTAATGGAACTGCTGGTTGGATTTCCAGTCTGGCTGGCACAGTCATTAAAAAGCAAGGAGTAAAATTGTAGTGGTAAACACAACTTTACTTCATCTGTGATAACTTGAGTTCTCTGGTTCACTGAGACTATATTTTTTAACCCTTCCATTTGTACTGTTTTATCTTCTGGTTGCATTAATAGAGCTGCTGAATGCAATTAACATCTGAAGCTACTTGGCTAGCCAGACATTACACAAATACTTTTAGTGAGAATCTTAAGTCTTCATACAAGTTGCAGCTCAGACTTTTTCTTCCTAAAATGCAACAAACTGTGTTCCATGACTCTAATTTCCATTAGCTATAGTATGAGTAAATCAAAATCCTCATAGCCTTTCAGATAGTGCTAAAACTTTCCTGAACCAGGAAAGTTGTGAATTGTCCTGTAGGTCTGTCTCACATCTGACTTGGAGACTGAGCAGGTGAGTTGAGAACTCACAGACATCTTTATTTTTCTAGAGGTTAAAATCTTTATAAACATTGTTTCCCATTCTTTTGCCTTCCCTGCTGATGTTGCAGTTGCTCATTTTATAAAGTCAGTGCATCTGGAAAAGTTATATAATCTACATGTAGAAGCATAGCCCTATCATTCCTAATGATATTGGAACTAATCGGAGCTATTTCCCAAAAATCTCTGAGCATGATTAAACAGAGCACACTAAGGAATTTTTCATACAGAATGGGAAACTGTTCAAAGCCCTGTCAAAGTAAAGATACTACTTCAAAGAGAACAGATGGGAAATGTATATTTGATTTCCACATGGAATGGAATGAGGAACTGAATGGTCCCTAGACCAGCCCTAAGCTGGAGGCAGGATCGATAGCACTGCACTTCCAGGTATGTCTGTCTGACCCACTTATGGTTCCCCTATCTTTTCTCCATCTGTAGTGAGAGTGCTAAGGAGTCTGGTATTATTTACAATATGTTTGTTACACCTGTCATAGATTCAGTGGAGGTTTAATTCTAATACAAGCCAGCACAAGTAGAATGTAAACAGAAGAGAAACATTACAACTGGTTCTTGCTGACAGACAGCCTCCAAGTGAATTTGGATAGCTGTCCTAACCAAAGCCTGATCCATTCAGAGCAGAAGTTCAGTAGCAACACATAAGTAACATGTTGTCTAAGAAAGAATGAAAAAGAATGAAGTGAATTCTGGCATTTTTTTTCCCATTGTGCTCATTACACCAATGAAAATTACTGGGTATAGAATCATAGAATGGTTTGGGTTGGAAGGGACCTTAAAGATTACCTGGTTCCAAGCCCCCTTTCATTAGCTCAGGTTGCTCAAAGCCGCATCCAGCCGGGCCTTCAACACTTCCGCAACTTCTCTAGGCAACCTGTTCCAGCGTCTCATCACTCACACAGCAAAGAATTTTTCCCCAGCATCTATTCTAAACCCACCCTCTTTTGGTTTAAAGCTATTCCCACTTGAATGAAAAGCTCCCAGTGCAGGAGAGATGGATATAAAGATGATTTAGACTTTTGGTCATTTATATAGTGACAACTCCCTCTCTCCTCTTATTCCTCATTCCCTAATTGTGCTTCCCTGGAGGTTCCACAAGTATATCCATCACAGTGCTAATTTTGCATCTTTTGGCAGGATCTTGCATGATGCAGTCTACATTCCAGAAAAAGAAAAACACTGGTATTCATAATTGCAATTTTGATGAGCTGTGTGGCAGCTAAAATCATTATGGGTGAAATTTGATCTTAGCTTTCAGACCACAAAAATAACATGTCTACATTTAAGTAGGGAGGGGAACACTGATTCACATGAAATACAACTTGAATCATACAAGAATAAATGCTTCTTGAAGGCTTACAAAGTTAGGTTAATTATTCGCTTTTAGTGCGCATTTTGATTTCCCATGAGGCTAGGAAAATGTAGAAATACTGTCCTAACCACAATAATACTTGTCTTCACCATGTTTCTAGCCCACAGAAATGCAAGAGGTCTCCTTGAGAATCTTTATCCCAAGACTTCCAGCCCTGTTTCCAGAGAGTAGAGGGCAGGTAGGTCTGCTTAACTTTCAAAGTTTGTACGCATGTCAAAACCAGCTGCAAAATCTATAGATGATGTAAATCAGCATAATTCCACCGATTTAAACAGAGATGCATCAACATTCACTAGCTGAGCATCTGGCTCCTCATCCCAGCTATTGTTCCAGACATGTGTGCACTAAATATTTCACCATATCATTCTGACATTAATAAAGTTTTTCCTCTTACCCTCACTATACTTTCTATAACAACTCTCTTACATGTGTTTGTACTTTACAGCTATCATTTCCATATAATAGCCATTATTTTAACTATCAAGCTGTTTCTAAGAGTACATGAGTCATTTACCTGGGTGGAGAAAAGTGTCATATCAAATTGTGTTATTGATTTCAACACTGATGTACAAGTTTAAGTTGTATTTCTGCTATTCTTTCATACAAAAAAAAGTAGATAATATTTTTTTTGCACAATACACAAACGTTTTCTTAAAATGTATATAATTACAGACCAATACAATTATATTTACTAGCTGGCCAGACTTTCCGATAACAATAAGCAACTTTCCTTTAAAATGTCTTCATAGTTTTGAAACACTTTTTCTCAGCTGGTCTTACCCCTGTGGAAGACTAACTCATCTCATTTCATACCCTGGTTACAATACTATTTGGATGGAATTCAGGAACAGATTCTCATTCTTAAGATTTGTATCCCAGAGCAGCACTCTTATATTAATGTGAAGCATGTGGCTAAATCCCTTGAATGACTNCTAGTATTCTTGTAGAAAAAAAAGAATAATAAGAAATATAAATTTGAATGAGATTTGTCTGACAGTTTTCAGATACTATTCTCCATATTTCTTTAGAAACCCTCAAGAATTTAGTCTGTGCCCAACTCCACACTACAGTTACAATGCTTAGAGTACATGTAAGCTGACTTGGTCAAAGTTACTTAAGTTGGGCTGTCGAGCTTTAATATCCCACTTTGACTGCAATGTAGGCACACCCACAATGTGGGAGAGGAAACAGAAGTAAAGCAATATGCCCAAGATTACAGAGGAAGCCTGCAGCTGAGCCAGCAAAGAACTCTAGACTTGTGGCTTCAGGACCAGTGCCTTTTCTTCCCTTCCAGGAATTTGTAGGAAGTATTTTACCTTCCAAATTTCGGGCATAATGGGATTTGTAATTTTGGAATTTATGATATATTTTGTTTTGATTCCTCTCACGTTCTGCCTTCCATTTTTTTTAATCATATGAAATGTTGCTGCCAACTTCTCTTATTGTAAACTAGGGATGTAGAATGCCTGCAGATTTTTTTCCTGTACTTAAAAAATTATATACATAGTTAAGACTGGAACTTTTTCTTACTGTTTTTTATATTTTCTAGGCCTGAGGCATCCTGTAATAATGTAGTTTAGGTAGTAAATAATAATTTCCTTCATTTTCTATGATGATTAAAAAAATTAGAACCAGCATTTATGTCAATTAAAAAAAAAAGTGATAAAAACAAAATCTATAAAATCTATAGTGGTTCTCAAGGCTAATAGGAAAACGTAGTAAGGAATCATCCTCAGAGATTGTTAAAGAATGATGTAATTTTGCTGGTACTCAGACACCATGGGAAAGAAAGCCTTGGAAATACTTAAATATAAAGCTCCAGTTGATTTTAGGAGAGATTGCACATTAGGGTGGAATTTGGCCTTTCTAATTCGCAGTGGTCTTATGATCAGACTCAGCCTTATTTCAGCTCCAGCTCCCTCTCCAAAGGCTCACTGCCATGATCCTTTCCAGGACTGCACAGGAGGGGCATTTATAATGCAAAGTGAGGCACTGTGGCATAGTTTATTCCCAGTTCTGTCATTGTCTACCTGAATGACCTCAAACAAGTCATTTTATCTCCTGAGTTTTTCCATCTGTACTGCACTTCTAGATTGGCAGAGGAAATATGCTGTAGAAAAGTAAGGAATTATTATGGACTTGTTTTAATGAAGTTATTTGTTTGCAATCAGTTGCTTGTATCACAGAGTATGTTTATATTGCCTCTTTACACTTCACAGCAACATTTTCAGTCTCATCAGTAGTAAGAACAGGGAGGACGTGACTATGAAGATGAGTCATTTGATCCTCTAGGATACAGAAATTATATAAATTATGCCTGATAATCCTTATTATACCTGTCTCAGCCTTCTGGGAAAGAAAACTCTTGTTTTAGTTGGTCTTTTCTTAAGCAGTGGGAATTTCCCAAGTAATGTTATTTAAATACCATCTCCAAATATCCATGCTAGCTCCCAAGACTGCCATTTGTTCTGAGGGTACAAACAGCACAGCACATGCATTTCTCTGGATCAAAGCAAAGAAATGCCTAAAGGTTTAGTTTACTGGCAATACCTAGGTGGTTCTGATTCTCCACTTTCCTTGGGGTCTTGTACTTGCACTAGGCAGACTACCTGGAAGTCCACAGGATGTAGAAATATGTAGTGCAGAGTAATGTTATTGCCATGCAACAGCTGTCCTTGTTACTTTTATTTAAGGATGCCATTTCAAGGGCAAAGTGTTCATCCATTTACCTTCTTCCTAATAAACTCACAGAGTAGCCAGCAATAGCAGAGCATTGAGACTCCACTAGCCAACAGATCTTACTCAGAAAAAGAAAAGGTGTGTGCTCAGCAAAAAAATAAACCTTCATAAAATTATTTTATTTGGATCCTTGCCTACAAAATCTCAAAAATAGTTGATATTCCCAGATGCCCCTTTGGTCACTAAGATAATATCCAATCTTGTTTAAAGTTGTTCTCACTGTGAGAATATTTTTTCTCTCATCTCACAAAGGACCATTTCACAGCCTGATACACCTCATTCTCACATTCAACCTCCTTTCATTTTCTTAGCATTTTCATTGTCCTAAAACTATTGCTTTCCTATCACACACCTTTTAAATATTTATCCAAGTGGTCTTTTTTTCCTAGTTATCACAGATTTATTACTTAATCATATATTAAAAGAAATTCTGTTCTTCCCTACTCTTATTTTATTATTCCCTCAATCTTCTCCCACAGACTGATTTTTATTTATGACATAAGCTCCTAAAATGTAGTGGAGTATTGTGGAAAGAACATTTGCCATCATGCCCACTGAGGATGTAGCCCTTGCCTATGCAATTCACAGCTGCAATACCCTTTTGGATGTTTTGCCATGTTCCGAATGCATTTCTCACCTTCTGTCCACTCTCACCTCTGGACTTCTTTAAAATTACTCTTTTCTAAACTCTTTCATTCATCTGAATGGGCTTTATCTTAAATTCATTTGCCTCTTTAAAGACTAACCCTTGATTTTTTTTGCTCCTGTTCTTTTTCCAAATCTCCTTGGATCTGTTACTGCTATTTTATATCTTCAATGTTTGCAACATTTACATTAATAGTATTAGGGCTTATATAGGAGTTCCATTAGACAGAAGTGATCATAAAGACCAAAAAAATTCAAGTGATAAAACATAATGCAATGAAAAATCTTGATTATGTTATCTTTGATGAAGTTTGAAAGTTTTCAAAAGTCATGCTACAAAAATCAGGAGGATGTTTCTTCTCACTACAGACAGGAAGATTGATATTCAAAACAAATCCTCTGTGAAAATGGTTTGAAGCAGAAGTATTTTCCTGATGAGTGCTTTCTGATTAGGGAGTGGTTTTGTGAACATGCAGCTCTTGTTAATCTCCTTGGGACACTTCTCAGGCTAAAAGCAGTATGGTCAGACAGTTGATATGTCAATTACATTCATATTGAGAGATTTTAGCTTCTGGATATTTCCAACATATCCAAAACTAAGGAACAGTTCAGAAGTCTTTGTTAAAAAGGTTTGGAGAAAAGATCACATTGCATGCAGCAGCTGTTTGTGTGGATTACCTAGTCTAGCCGTTCTGTCAAGGCTAAAAAAAATACTGTCTGAACTGCAGGGAGAAAACAAGTCACTGAAATATCAGTGAAGTAAGGGCATGTTACAAGCAGAATGGCTGGACTTCCTCTGTCAAGCTCCAGCTTGGGCAAGTAAGTAGGACACTTCTAAACAAAGACCTTGTTTGGCTGTCCCATTTAGAGGTATTTTTGGAATGAACAAGCTGAAATTATTTTCTAACTCTGTTGTAGAGCCTTCCAACATGTGTTGCTTTTCACTGGGTATTTACAACAAATCATACAGATCTATATACAAAGCTTGGAGTTTCGTTTTTTACAATGGTGGACTTGGGTTTGCTGGTCACTCTGTGGCNTAAGATGCATGTTTATCCTGGAAGTCCTCTGCACACTAGTTATTTTATTCCAAAATAGAAAGTTTCAGGGTTTTCTTTATCTCTCTCTAGCATCCTGGTTTCCATTTCTAAGCACTGGCTTTTCTTATTTTCATGAAAAAACACATTACAACTGATCACAGGATTTCTGCAACAGATCTAGACCATTTGCTGTAATGACCTGAAGATATGACAATGACAATAAAACAATAATTAAAATATGCCTAGTGGCAGTCTCTTGAACCTAGAGGCTGCATGGTGAAGAATTTGGGAAAATACTTTTTTTTAATAGATGTTAATCAGTCAGAAATACAGTAAACAAAAGTAATGCCCACTAAAGAGGCTTAAATTCAGAATATTTTTGAGTTTTTGGTTTGGGCTGAGATTTTTTTTTTTTGTTTGTTAGTTTGTTTGGGTTTCTTTTGTTTTGTTTCGTTTTTTTGTTTTGTTTTGTTTTGGCTTTTTTTTTCATTTCCATATGGAAGTACACGTATCACTGCTTTCAAACCCTCTTTACTGAGATAATGAAGAGGGTGTGGCTCCCTGGAGTAAGTCAGTGCTACTTCTAAACCACCTGGAGGAAATGAAACAACCCAAGATGTTCTCCTTCCATCAGAACATGGCTATGTGATACATTGACAGGACACATAAGGCTGATATGGTTGTCATGGCCTGAACCTAGTCAGACCCCTAGTCTTGAACCCCACAGATGGGAACAACTATATCAGTTCTATCAACATTTTAGTCAGAAGGAAGAGAAGGCATGGAATCACTTGTCTTTTGCAAAGTTTTGTAAAGAAAAATCCCTTTTTCTTTTTTTTTAAAATATTTTCTTCAGCCACTTTTGGAACGTGAATCATCTGCAGAGCTCTAAAACTCTAAAAGAAGAGGCTGCAGCCCCAGAAGAAGCAGCAAAGACACTGACTTTTGCCTTGTGCAGCAACAGGAGCCAAGAGCTTCAGTCTTCCATCTCTATATATGAAGAAGAGTGATTTACTCTGCCTGTATCATATGGGTGCAGTTAATATATGCAAAGGTTTGTCAGGTTTAGACCAGCCCTTAAGCTTTCTGGATTTGCAGTCTGCTGGAGATTTCCCAGTGGACATTCAAACCCTTCGGAAAAATATCACCTAGTAGGTTTACAAGTCACCTTACAGAAGGCTTATTTTTCATATCTGTCTTTTGTTTTCCCCTCCCTCCATCCCAAAACTCCAGAGGCAACAATATGAACGTGAGTGGATGCAGAAAAATAAATTCCCACACTGATTGTGTCTGATTTTAGGTACTGGCACAATGTTGCCAGGTAGAACTGACACATTTTTTCCCTCTTGTCTAAGCCTCAGTATTATATTCATAAAATGTCATATGCTTATGAAAAAAATTGTAAACTTCAGGCACTGATGAGTTGGTTGTTAAAAATCAGTTACTTTCTTAGAGATGCATTTTTATCAACTCCCTTCCTGGGGTTTTTGGGGCACAGATCACTGATGTCTCACTAGAACTGTTAGGACATGCATAGATTTCCCTCTTATTGTTCACTACAAGATAACATAACTCTAAATTGGGCTGGTGATTCACATCCCCCTGAGGGTCTACAGTTATAAGAGAGTTAATTATTCACCTTCCAGTCATGGAAAGATTCCATGCAGCTGTTGGTATTGGTCTGTCTTTTCTTTACCCAACCACACCTACTGAACATCAAGGAACTTAGAGGGGGTTGGGGTTCTTTTTTCCTTTTTTTTTTTTTTTTTTTTTTTTTTTTTTTTCTTGAAATACAGTTNGACCAGGCAAGATTCTCATCTGTGTGTGACTCAATAGCTTGACTATGAACTCAGGTTTCATGAATGTGGAGAAATCTCACTGAACTTTCACTTACCTCCCTGAACTTATGCTCCCTCCCTCTGTTTTAAAAGAAACCAAACAAAACAAAACATATTTTGCTCTGGATGTGGCTAACATTCCCTGATCTAATCTGATCTGCAGTTTACATTTTGAGTAAGAGATGTATGCAATATTAAGCTCCACTCAACAGGACTTACCTCTAGGTCTGTAAAGTTTTGCATTACCACTTTCCCCACTAGCTGGCCACTTAATAATTAATGGGAGCCCCCTACACTTGTGTTTTAATTTCATTTGCATTACACAGCCAACTCTCCCTCCTGAGCCCTTGTTCAAAGATACAGCGCCCCTCTTTTCCGCTTTGGGTTTCCAATAGGTCCATACCAGTCCCAACACAGGTAACTATCTCCCTAAATGCACACGTGCACACACACACATGAGCTCTACATTGTTTTGTTTTTCCTATTTCTGAACATGCCAGCTGTGTCTGCTTTCACTCAGCACTTAACTCTTTCCCCATCGGCAGCAAACCTAATGATCATTTAATGGCAAGCGCAGAAACAGTCCTGGGAGCAGAGGTCAGAATCTGTAACATTCTCCTAGGCACCAGGCTGCAGAAACATGCTTTTTCTTGTGCTCTACATCCTTGGCGGACTTGGTGTTAGACCTTTTCTGAGTCTGCTTAGTGGCAACAACTTTTCAAAGACAACTTTTCCTTCAAAGTGATTTGTGGTTTACATCAAACAGCCCAAGTATTGTCAAATACAGTTGCCATCACCCGCTTCCTGAGAGACAAAATGAAAGCACTTGTCTAGGAGAAAGAGCTTTGGGGAAGATGGCTGCAGTGTGAATAGGAGTGTCCCAGTCCTATTGTCTCCTGTTGGCAGACCTCACTCACCTCTGTCTACAATCCTCTGTAAACCCTGTTTCTGGTAGTTTGGCTTTCCCCTGATCTTTACTGGCTGTTTGATGTGTCTCCTTGACGTGGTGCAGCGAGACAGGCACGTACACACTTGGTGTCTCCTGCCTGGGCTGTGTCTGGCCCCCATGTCTCAGCTGTGCCTGTTCCCTGGAACAAAACCTGTCTGGGCTGTATTCCCACATGAGACATAAACCGAGCATAAAAAGGGAAGCTTAAAGTGTTTGTTGGAGTAGGACAATAGCATACTGAGATTTAAACAGAGAGGGAATTGAGATGAAGACTGACTGTAGCAGAGTATTAGATACTTCCCTGGGAGTTATACCCAAGATATAACTCCCAAATCAAGAAGAGAGGATTTGAAAATCAGTCTTCTCTATTAATATCACAGACCACTGTTAAATTAACTGTATTAATAGTTAAGTGAGCCAGAAAGTCTTGCTTCTGGCTGCCTTTTGTGCCAGGACTAGTCCCATCTGTGTGCTTTGAATGTATCTGTCTGCTGGGCCCTGCATAAGGGGAGGAAGGGAGAACCTTTTTAATGCTGGGTTGAAGCAGGTAGCTCAAGCTTATTACAAGTTTTACAGCAAAGCATAGTCCTGCTAGTGTGTGATTAAGCACCTGCTCTGGGATTTTGAAGATTAGTGTGATACCTGTGTATTATACTTGATAGTCTAAATTGGTGGGAAAATACCAAAGTATTTATTTTTTTTAAATTGGTTATTTAAAGTTAGATTTTCAAAGGTATTTTTGTCTCTGAGAAATGAAAAGATCTTTCATGAGTGTCAGTTGGGATTAAATTATTTGAAAACTCTAACATTGTATGAATCACTCAAAATGGCTTATTGTCACGGAGTA
>VZTT01008850.1:0-12824 GCA_013400855.1 Buphagus erythrorhynchus
TTGAATGTTTCCAAGGATGGAGACTCCTTTCTCTAGTGAACAGTGATAGGACATGAGAAAATAGAGTGAAGTTGCACCAGAGGAAGGTCAGGTTGAACTATTAGAAAAAAGTTCACTGAGAGGGGTGTCACTGGAACAGGCGCCCCAGGGAAGTCATGTCCCCAACCCTGTCTGAGTTCAAGGAGGTTTTCAGTGAAATTTAGTTTTAGGTAACACTGTGAGGAGCAGGGAGTGGGACTCCATGACCCTTATGGATCTCTTCCAACTCAAGGTATTCTGTAATTCTATTTTGTAATTGTGTTTCTGTAGGGATCAGTCAAGTCTGCAGGCAAGGGAAAGGTTATCCTCACTTTTACAGCCAGACCACTGTGTCCATTAAGTCTTTTCCCATCTTAATGATCTATGATTCAAGGCTCTGCCTAGAGCACAGCATGAGGTGAGGCAAAGAGTGGGACTGATCTGTCCATGGCCAGCCTGACCCCTCCTCANCAGTAAGAGATCTGCATTATTGATCCTATTGAACACTGTCACCTGCTGAGGCTCGTTCTTAAGTCACTCAGGTGTGTGGCTGATGGGAAGCCAGAGAATCCTAAATGGCTTGGGTTGGAAGGGGCCTCCAAGCCCCATCCAATGCAGCCTTCCAAGAATGCATAGGGCTAACACCTCTCTCCAGCAAAGGGAAAGAATTTCTGCTTTAAAAACACTTTTCAATCTGACCCACAGTATCAAAAACAAGTAAAGCAACTTCAAAACACAGTAGCAAAAGTTAGCCATGTACCAGGTGCTCCTGGAAATAGAGGCATGAAATCCATCCACATTCTCTCCAAGTTTATCCAAAGATATCCAAGGTGCTGCTGCTGGTGGGAGCCACCTGAAGGAAGCTAATATTGTCCACAAAACACATATCCCATGATGCTGCTGCCTGCCATATGGTCAGGAAATGGAAGGAGATGATGAGTGCAGGTCAGGACAATCTGTCTTTAAGTCAAGCCACATGCAACAGCTTTATAGTTCGCATCAACATTAAAAAGAACCATACTGAAAAGGTAATGCAAGTAAACTAAAAATAAATATATCAAATGCTCAGCATGGTTCCAATTGGTTTGCCACTGTCTCTGAATGATAAAATGGCAAATGGCTGCAGAGCTTTCACCTCTATAGTAGGAAAGAGGTTTTCCCAATCCACAGGATAACCATAGGAGGAGACAGTTTGGGAGCCAGGCTGTCATTCCAATGGAGTGAAACCTACAAAAGAGCTGGAGAACGACTTTGGACAAGGGCCTGGAGTGACAGGACACAGGGAATGGCTTCCCACTGCCAGAGGACAGAGGTAGATGGGCTATTGGGAAGGAACTGCTCCCTGTGAGGGTGGTAAGGCCCTGGCATAGGGTGCCCAGAGAAGCTGTGGCTGCCCCATTCCTGGAAGTATCCAAAGCCAGGTTGGAGAGGCCTTGGAAAAACCTGGGACAGTGGAAAGTGTCCCTGTCCAGGGCAGGGGGTGGGACTGGATGAGCTTCAAGATCACTTCCTGCAATCTTACGTAACATTGCACTCACCATCCAGGCTTTAGGGACTTACTCATGCCCCCTTCATGGACCTAATTAATTCAGACCCTGTTTCCAAGCACTTCAATGCCTCCAGGAAGCTCAGGCTCTTCACCACATCATATCTTCACTGCACTGAGTTAAATGTTAAACTGAGTTTGACATTTGGGGCCTGACCTTCCCTCTGTGTCCACCTTCCAAGCGATTTGCAGACCCTCCTCTTCACCACCTGCATGAAGCATGGTCCCCCCCACCACCCAAGCACACAGAGGTTGTGCAAGGCACAGCCAGGGTGATGCCCAGGGTGATGCGAAACACCTAGTTTGTTCCACTCACACTCCACAAAGTGGCACAGCCAGAGGATAAAGCACCCGAGTGAGTCACAGACTCAGGAATAGCAGATTTTGCCTTTTCAAGGATCATCAGAGCTTCAGAAAACACCCGTGAAAAGTAACCCAGACAGAAATGCAAAACTCATTTAACCTCCCATATCCTGGGAGCAAGGAATCAGCAACAAAAAAGCAGAACTAAAGTGTCAATACTGGAGATCCAACCAGCTCTCAGAATCAGCAGTTTAATAACCTGACCCAAGCATAATCCCTGTGAACCTAGAAACACCTAGAACACAGAGTATTTAACAACATCACACCAGACATTTCCCCTGCTCCACTGAAAATTCATAGCACACAAACACAGCAGGTTTAATTACTCTCTCCCTGGCACAGGCTTCTCTTGGCATAAAGGAATTTATGCCAAACTTTGCTTTCACCAACACTAAACTAACACTTACAGTCATCAGTGAGTTATTTTAGAGTTTGACTTTGCTAAAGCCAGCATGGAACTTGAGACTTCATAATTTTGGCTTAATTTTCCTCAAGTAGCCAGTTACCCTGGAAAACAGAGGTTCTCTGAATTGCATGGAATGGTACACTGCTTGAAAATAAACGGATTACGTCATATTTGCTGGCAAATGGCTGAAAATGTTTCATACATAGTTAAGAGAATAGAAAGATCACCACTGCAGCCAAGCAGGGAAAAAAA
This sequence comes from Buphagus erythrorhynchus, assembly GCA_013400855.1. Classification (NCBI taxonomy): domain Eukaryota; kingdom Metazoa; phylum Chordata; class Aves; order Passeriformes; family Sturnidae; genus Buphagus; species Buphagus erythrorhynchus. The sequence goes on from VZTT01008850.1 coordinate 2,586, forward strand.
TATTTAACCTTTACAGATGAAGTAGAGAGTTTTCCAGGATATAATTTTGTCCATCCCATTTCAGATGAAGAAACAGCTGAAAAGGTGACAACCTCATATGCTGACAGGATTCTGAATAAGGGTGGAAAGAAAACACAACAAACACTACTCTGCTAGGATGAAATAATGAATTTATCAATTAAAATCTTCTGAAGTTTTACCAGATGGATTTTACAGTGTTCTTGCTTTGAACGGCTACGTGTACTCATCTGCAGTGTACCTCTGGGAATGAGGTGATGTGAATCACAGAGGTCAGAGGCCATGCCCAGAGGCCCCTAAAACTCACAGCAAGGGTCTCAACCTTGTACTAATGCAGTTCTGTAGCTTCATTTTACAGAGAGAGAAACAAAACCAAAAAGATTAATGGATTTTCACAAAAAAAGGGGTGGGTGTCAGGGCTAGGAATGATAAAATAAGCTAACATTCCTTCCAAAATACACACTGAAATAAACTACAGATATTCAGCTTTTATAGAGCAGTTTACTTAGTGCATTCACAGCGTACTTGTCAGACTAGTGGTAAATTTGTGGCCATAGTAATAACAAGAACAACTTTTCCTTTGTGTTGCTTTTAAGAGACTCTTGCAAACTCACAGACAAAATCTCTCTTCCCATCCAAGTATTCTGCCTCTAGCACTGAAAAAAAAAACACTCTGGGTTTTTGGATATGAGGTTCCTGATTTTTAGGGTTTAGAGTTTTAAAGCAGTGAAGTACTAGTACTGAAGAGAAGAAAAAAAATTAAAAGCAAAGTATTTCTACTTAAAATTGCAAATACTTTGAGCTAGCTAACATTTCTGGACCTGAATCTCTAATTGAAGAGAGAAATATGAGATTGTGATCTCATATTTCACTCAGGGATACAGAAATCCACATGGATTTCCTATGGACACACATGTGCTGGACACATGGCTGCTGTGGGTCAACACACAGGACATGTTACAGATGCCAGGGTCAGAACACATTCTCTCTTGGAAAAGACTGACTGGACTCAAACTGATGGAAAACTGGTGCTGTGCTGATGGCTGACTTAATGCTAAAGAGAAGACAAAGAAAAACAGTGAGGTCTTAACTCTGATCTTGTAAACTAAAGGCTCTGCAGCCCTCTGTAAGTAATGCTGTACATTTCCCATCCCCAGCTAAGGAAATGGGATCATGAAAACAGAGGGACACTTGGTGGATGGGATTGCTTCCTCTGCAGTACACATCATAATTCTCCCTTCTGCTGGTCTGTTCTCTTTGTGTGGATTTCAGGGAGCAGTCACTGGAGAGGGAGGAATCTCAGGGAGCACCCACTGAAGACAGGCAAATCTCTGGGAGAGCCAAGCACTGAAAGCTGCATCAGCAAGTGTCATGTGGAGAATGCAAATGCACAATTTATCTCTCTATCTCACAAATGCACATTGTGAAGATAGGTAGTTTTTTCCCCATTACTGTCTGGATGTAAATAAAGAGAGGAGATGGGCACTTAGGTATTTCAGTAGCCAGCTCCTCAGAAACTGGGTAACTGGAAGCCCTGAAAAACACACATGTGCCCTTATTTTGCAGAGCATGGTTCCTAACCATGCTGTTTTCCAATGGGAAAGATTCCCATCTTAGCTATCTCCATTCCAGGGGATGAAATGTGTGAGATAAAGTGCGTTCCAACCCCAGCACACCTGCAGGTGCTGGACTTGCCTGCTCCCTCAGGGGACAGGGACATGTCAGGGACATGCTCCAGCCCAGGAGCCCTTACATGCATCACAGCACTTGTCCAGCAGCATTCCCAGGCATGGACATTTCAGCTCCCTGGGGCTCTGAGGCCATTTCAAAGGCTGGAAAATGGAATTTTTGGAATACCTCAGCACAAGGCACTGCTGTGGTAGGAATGAAAGAGCAGAGAATGTCCAGCTTCAAGGAACCCACAGTCCCTCTGCTGAGCATGCAGGAACCCAGGCCCAGGCTCTCCCTTTCCCAGGGGTAAACACCATCCTAACCCCAATCCCAGCACTTCCCAGGGAAGAGCAGGTAATATGCCACAACTTCTTATATATTACAAAATATGCACCTGCATACAAAATAACACAGGCTGTCTTTGAAGACTTTGGGGTTTACACAGAGTTGTGATGTATCAGCAGATAAACTGAAACCTAATGGTTTACTTTTATTTGCTCAAGCTATTAAGTTTCTTGGGAGTAATGTTCAAAGGTGTTCAACAGATCATTTAATATGATTGATGGCACAGTGCAGGCAAAGCATCAGCTAATAGCCCCATATGGAATTCAAAGATTTACCATCATCTGCTTGACTCAAAATACCCCCAACAAAACCAAAAAACTGACAAAAAAAAAAACCAAACCAAAAACTGACTGAAAAATCCCCACCAAACCCCAACCCAAAACAAACAAAAAAAAAAAACAAACCAAAAAATCAAAACACCAGCACCTTTTAAAAGATTATTTTCATCTGAAACCATCTCAGATCCTTCTTCTGAAGCCTTTCAAATAATCCCTCAACAGCTCCATCTCAAATCCACACAATAGCAGCAACTGATGTGCAACATCAGCTTGCAAGGGAACAGCTGATATATCACAGAAGTACCAGGCCACTAGAAGGATTTATTAAATACATGAAATAAAGATAGTTCATAGAAAAACTGAGAGGCTGGTTCTGTCTCCTTTGAGAAATCATTCTGCTCTTGAACTTCTGCCAGTTTATCAGTGGCTGCAATTGGGTAGAACTCTTGTTTTTAAAGAGTTTCATTAACCTCTTCAAATCATGTAATCCCATACAAGATCTAATGAGCTGAAATCTAGGGTTTTGGGCTCTTTATTTTGGTTTCTTCCAAGTATATTCTTAACTTCTATGCCAGCACAGAACTGGAAGAAATATACCTTTGTTGGGTCAGCAGACCTGGAAGAAATACATCCTCCTGAGGAGAAAAGGCTGGAGGTTTGACCCAGCTATGTGTCCAAACTATTAGAACCAGATGTTTTCCTTAACCTCTGGGTTATCCCAAAGGTGTCTTTGTAGTGCCCAACAAGCCACATATCCCCAGGAGCTACAGGAGCCTGGTCAGCTTTGTCAGGTGGGTGATTACTGCTGGGAGATGTAACACACAATCATTTCTCCTTGGAGATCTCACTCTATTGGAGAGGTAAAAGACCTGAAGCACATCTCCCCTCAGCAGATCTCTGTGGGACACTGACTTTATTCTGGCTGTCATTGTGTGATCCACATGCTCCAACAAGTTCTCCACCTAGCAATAGCACAACAGAGAAAACCTGAAGGTGACTGAAGCTCTCCACAGGTAGAATCAACCAACATCACTGCACAATGAATTGGTGAGTGTAGAAAAGAAACTCCTGCTCAGGCCCAGCCTAGCCCTGAATACATATTCCTCCCCCCTTAAATCTGCACCACATACACAAAGACAGGCTGATCCAAAAAGCCAGATGGGAAGTTTGTAGGCAAGGCTGCTGGAAGCACCACTGACAGCAGCTCAATTCTTGCTCTGTGAAACAGAGCTTCCTTCAAGGCTCAGGTATTAGGCAAAAAATCCTGGCAGCAGCCCTCGTTTGTATTAAGTCAGAGCAGAGTTCTGCCAGCAGACGGCCATGAGCTCACTAGTCTGAAATAACATCTCATTTACAAGAGTTTTTGTGGAAGCAATAATTTGTTTGTGTGACAAATAAAGGGAGAAGGTATGCCAGGAGAGATAAAACCTGTACCACAAACACACTCAGTAACTTAGTTTCCATTTAAAATTATAATTTCCATTTAAATCCTGCTTCAAGTAAAAAAAAATGAATTAAAAAGAAATCATAAATTAAGAGACAGTATTTAGCACCAGTGACATTTTCATATTCCAGTCACACACACTGAACTTATTTCAGACTGGTGTTTTGAAAAATGAGTGCAACCATAGTCTCTGACAGCCAGAGCCAGAGGAAGAAAATATTTGAGGAGGCAAAAGACCCAAAAGCAATTATTATTCTCTACCAACCAATTTAGAGGAGTCTGGGTAGGCTCCTCCAAAACCCTGGAGCCCATCTCAGGGACAAATAAATGGAAACTCCATCCAGAGCTTCGTACTGAAGCACGTATTATCTGGAGCAAACACCAGCAGCATCCAGAGACTGATTTATGTGAATGAGTGAAGTAATGCTAAGGGAGTAGGACTGGGAAAAATGAGCACAGTACTGGGCTACTGCTCTGTTGTTGTGCTAAACCAGATACAAAGCACAGAGCACATGCAATGCTTAGTCCCTACCAACAGCTGGCTTTTCTAAACCTCCAGGGCCTGAATAACCTGCTCATATCTCAGTCTATAGCAGCTTGGAACTCCCAACCCCAACTCTCACCTTTGCTATTCCTGTGTAGCAAAAGGGAACAGAAAGGATTCACCTCTACAAACATCCCACCCCCCTCTGAAAGTGCTGAAGGAGCTGGAGCCAAGCCAAACTAGGGAAGCTATTGAGTTCCAGGCACTAAAAGTACTAAAAGTATGAACTCTAGCTAAGTGCTTCCAGAAATCCTCTGCACACACTAAGAGAGAAAAAAATGCCATCCAGCCAAGTCAACACCAATCTGCTTCCCAACTCTGCCAGCACACAAAATCCACCAGAAAATTCAAATCTCCAAATCTTACTCCTCACCACAGCCCTCTAAGGAGTCCCAGTTCAATCCAGGGGCATCACAAGGTCATATCAGACACTCCATCAGACACACTATCATCAGCCCTCTTCTCCATCCCTAGGATCTGCAGAAGTAACTGGAGTTCTCAAAATCTTCCCACTCCCAAGACCTAACTTCACTTTAATCCCTTGGGCAGCAAGGGACCATGTCCATAACACAGGAGATTATCTGACCTTGCTCCCTACTGACACCACTTCTCCTCCTGACTTTTTAAGCCTGTACAACACATCAGTAAAATAGATCCTTGACTATTTAGATTTCCAAACCTGAAAGCTACTCCAGCTACTTCTCCCACTGGTACTTCTAGCCAATTGTAGCCAAGAATTAAGGAGAAATAAAATGCAGGCCAGCAGTTCCTGAAGACACTAGAATTCCTTTTAATCCTTCAGTTTACAGAAAAGAGAAATAGCTTGTCTTTTACTGTTTTTCCAAAATGAAAACATAAATCTTTACCCTAATCATGCAGTTCCTACGCTGACGTATCTTTCAATGTTTTTTTTTTAATTAGGATTTTTGTTAAGTCTATTGTAGTGACTTTTGCATGTGACTGCTGTTCTTTTCCCTGAATTGTAAATATTTTTGTCATTGTCTTTATGAGTTATGGTGTTAATTCCAAGTTCTGATTAGACTACAAGAATGTATTTGTTGTCTTCATTTAAGAAGAAGAATTTGCAAGAGTAAAAACACACGCTCAATGAACCACATGGGGGGCTCCCAGCATCAAGGTGCAGCAGCCAAGGACACACTGGAACATCCCAAGGAAAAGGCAAAGCAGCTCCCTGGAGCAGTGCAGTCAAGGACAGAGCTCAGCACCTGCAGCACACACCCAACCACGTTTCATTATCACTTACACACTTTGTTTTTCTGCTTCTCTTTTTGGTGCAAAGAGGATGTAACATTTCTGCTTCCTCATATGAACTGAGGAGTGCTGATGACTGATGGAGAGAGAAGAGTCTTGCTGCAAAGCTTTACAGGTCATGTTCCTCTTTGCCTCCTAACATAAACTGTGGGAACAGAATAGATCTCTCACAGCTTTTCCTGTCCAAAAATCACTTCCTAGCTAACATCTTTTTATGACTTGCCTGAAGCAGGCTTTTGGTTATCTAATGATACAGCAGTCCAGCTACAGGAACTTGCTTAAGTTCACTCAGCTGAAGTCTGGTAGGGAATAATTCACATATTTGAGCTAAAAAACAGAGGAAAAAAATCAACCAACCAACCAAAACAAAACCAAAAAAGGGTTTGTATTTGTCAGAGTTTTAACATTTACCTTCCTTGTTACAATTAGCAGTTCAAAGTAGGAATGCTGGAAAACAGCCTTTTCCTCCAATCCTGAAATGGTTTGGGTGAGAAGGATCCTTTAAATGTCACCCAGTCCCACCTCTCTGCAATGAAGAGAGACATCTTCAACCAAACCAGGCTGCTCAGAGTCCCATCCAACCTGACCTTGAACTTTCCCTAGTACCTTGTAAGGACAAGAATGATCGAAAGTACTCAGGAAATAACTCAAATGACAACATTAAACTCTCATCCTACCCCCAAAGGTACAATTCAACACCCATTTTAAGAGCAGCTGTTGAGCCAGCAGCAAAACCAAGGTTCTGACCTGCTAACTGAAGAGATAAGCCTGCTATCAGCTTCAGGATATAAACTAATCCTTCACAGGTAATACAACCTCACTGTTGCCACTGGGCAAAATTCAAGCCAGGCTGTTTTGAACACATAACCTTCCCTCTGCAGAGAGATCAAAACTAAGCAAATAATCCTTTTAGAATCAAGGGAAGTCTGTAAACTGTGTGAGGAAAGGAGAAAAAAAGCTTAATTATAAATCATGTTTTTCTTCCTTATAGGAAAAAATCTTAAAAAAAAACAAAACAAAAAAAAATTCCAACAAACAATTCCCTTTTGGAGCTGAAGCCCTATAAAACTAATGTGAAAAAGCTTAAATGAGCCCTACCATGGCACTGTAGTTTACATGGACTTCCACCATCTTCTGCTTCAGCATGAATTTAGATCCTCATGGCTGTTCTCCAGGGCAGATAGCCTCAAAATCCTTGTCCAGATCAAGATCTGCTTATCTTTAGAACAGGTGTGTCATTCCTACCAGTCCATGCAGACAGAATTAAAGGTAAATAGCTGGAAATCTATTTATTCCATGTATTACAACTGCTCAGGCACCATGGATAATACAAAGATCCCATCAACATCTATGTTTTAATAAATTCCTGGAGAAAGAGCAAGGACAGACTTTGGTGAAGGCATATTCCCACTCCAAAACAACACTATCAGCTTTCATGCTGTTTTACTTGATTCTACAGTTAGTTACATGTTAGTAAGGGGTAAAAAACATACTGACTACTTGAATAGTTGGTCAGAACGAAAGCAGCCTTCACTCCTGAGAAAGATTTCACTTCCCAAAATGTTCAACAGCTACCTCAAATAAGCAACCACTTCTCCCAAAGAAATATAAGAAATTCTCCTTCATAGGCCATTAACATAATTTCAGTCCTCTGCAGTGAATTGTCTCTAGTACAAAATTTAGTCTTTTTTTAGCAGTGCCACATCACGTCAAGACAAGAAACAATGTGTTACATTGCAAAACTTTATCAAAACCTAAGTGGTTCACATAAAACTTTAATGACTGAACTACATTTGAAAGTATATACCAGATCCACAGTCAGATGGGAAAAGTTTAAAATCAACATGTTATTAGTCTCCTGTCAACTCTTCCAGAAAGAAAACTGGCATCATTTTACAGTAACAAAAGTGCTCTGGCCCAAGGACACCAGATATAGATATACAGACAAATATATGTGCCTGCACACACAACCAAAACTAATAATTTCATGCTTAAAAACTGGATTCAGGCACTGTATGAGGCAAATTGTACACAAAAAAAGGAAAAAAGAATTGTGTTTTTCTTAACTGATGAGTGTATTAGCAGTGGCACATGCCTGTATGAAGGAGCTGGGCATTTTACAGAAGAGGGCAAAAAATCCACTTCATAGAGAACATAATTTTTTTTTTTATTCCTATCTTTCTTTATCCTGAAATTTTGGTGCATGTGGGTCCCATTTAGCTGTAATCCACCCTTGGCCATGAGCACCGTCAATGTGCACAATGCTTGACCAGAATAAAGGAAATGAGATGCACAGAAATAGACTGTGATAATATGAAGTCTGAGACATCATCCCACAGGAAGGAAATTCCAGGTTCTGACAGACAGCATCCCACATCACCTCGGTCCTCTCTCGACCCTGTAGCCCAGATGAGCCTTCTGGGATGAGAGATGGCAGCAGTGCTGGGCAATGTTCTGCACACCACGTGCACCACAGATCTGTTTGTAGAGAATCTTGACCCAATGCATGAAGACTTTTAGTCCCAAGGGACTCAGATAAATAATTGCAGGTATGTGATAATTTACGTAAGAGATCAAAAAAGCCCTTCAGTCTCTGGCTCAGCACAAATCCCTGTTTTGGTCTCCCCAGGAAGGGCCCTGCCAAACCCAGGGACTGACCCCTCTTCAGCTGCACACACACACTGGGGTCTCTTCCTCAGGAATCTCATGGGCAGTGACCAGGCGTGTCCCATTTAGCAGAAAATGTGAAAGAAAAAGGAGAACAAGTGGTTGGAACAACACTTGATCCCAAAGGTCTGCCACCCCCAGCCCACATGAATTTCCAAGACAGTCCTTGACAGTGACAGGCTGCCCAGGGATTGTAGAGCCTCCATCCCTGGAGACATTAAAAACCTGAACTCAAACAGTGCCAGGCAGCCTTCACCAGAGCAGGCTTTGAGCAGCCAGCCCTTGGAGGTGCATTCCTGCACTAACCATTCCAGGAGATCCATGCATTGGTTCAGCTGGAAAAGCACAGGGGAAGGGCAGAGGGCTCTGTGACATGAAAATGACAGTGGAATTGGGCAGGCTTCCCCCTGGATCAGACCTAACTGATCCCTACTCCCAGATTCATAGGAAATAAGGAGCTTAAATAGCTGGTGCACAAGTACAAGTGAAATTGTCCATTTTTTTGGCGGGGGGCAAATTAACAGGAGCACTTAACAGCCAACACTGGTTGCAGCTGGTCCTTGGAGATGGTTCAAAAGACACACCAGTGCACAACCTGGGCAGCCTGGACTGGAGGAGGAATCCCAACCCTGCAGGAAAGACAAGTAAGGGATAAAGTGGGATCCTGTCCTGGGCAGGAATGAACCAGATGACTCCTTGAGGTCTTTTTATCCCTATTTTGTACTTCTGAAAAAAGACAAATCTTGAAAACTAGATCCTTCTGACCTTTGACAATATCCAAAGGCTTATCAAAAACGACAGCCTCTGCTACTGAACTCTGTCCTGCTGCTTCTTTTGGGCAACAGATTATTTTATTGGATTCCAGTCTCTAAACCCACAACCTGCACTACAAGGCACCAGGCAGCCTATGACACAAGGGACAGACACACAGATAAGAGGGTAGACCCCTGTCTCAAAAGGTGGGTGCCAAAAGACAGCAGCCAAAATAAATTGTTGCATTTTCAGAGATACAGACCATGAAGAATTCAGATATAAAAAATAATTAAACAAACACACACAATGTTCTATGCTCACTAGTGTCACAGAACTCCTATACATTTCAAGCAACCAGTTTTATGGTATTATCCCTGTACCTCTGGAGGGCTTTATTCATTTTATTCATATTTATTCATTTTATGGTGATGCCAAATTACTTTTGCCTTTTTTCTTTTATCCCAATATTCTCACTGCTGTCTAGTAGACCCTAACATAAAGTGTGGGACAAGGTGCTTTTTAATGTCATCAAAAAAGCATCAGAATCTGGCAATCTGTGACCACAGCAGGGAAAAATAAAGAAACTCCTGCTACCCTGAACATTGCCACCACACAGCTCACGCCGCTTTTATGGCTTCTGTGCAGAACTGCACAGTTTTTAGCTGATGAGTGGTTTGTGTCTTGCCATGCAGACCTCAGCAAGGCACAGCAGTAATTTTTGACTTCCTTTCAAATGTTTCTACTGAATATTTTCATGATGCCATTTGCTTCAGTTTGCCAAGACTGAGATGAGGGAGACAAATCCAACGGAAAAAAAAAAAAAAGTGATTATGGATATTGGGAACAGTTGTTTAGCCTTCCTTGGTTTTCCATTTTTATGTAATTTTACTGCACTTTAGTGTAAAAATGACATTAGCAAGAAAGTATTCATAACTGATATTTCTTGATTATTCTATCTCTAGTCTTGATAAATTCAAGAATCTCATATAGGTTACTCTACTCTTCTATCCCAATTTCCCCAGCTAGAAATTGGAAGTATTTACTCCTATTCTTTCTTTTGATGCAATCCTCTAAATGCAAGTTCTCTGGCAGAAAGACTCTCTGCAACACCTTGCACAGCAGGAACGTCACCTTAATTGCAATTTCAAAGCTGTGCAAATCCCATCTCACTCTTGACCCCTCAGTCTATGACTGTTATTAAAACTACATAATAAATAAATTTAAAGTATCTACAAATACAAACGGGA
>VZTT01008860.1:3394-25316 GCA_013400855.1 Buphagus erythrorhynchus
ATAGTGGTGTATAGATGGACAATATCAACACTGAAAGATAAATCACCTGAATTACTCACTGGACTAAATGTAATAATTAGCTATTTATTAACTGGCTTTTTACTGTCTGGTCAGATATAAAAATCTCAATTCTAATCACATTTATGGATGCTTTGTCATTTATAGTATAATTTTACTGCAGCTGTTAATTTGGGTTAATCCAGTAAAATATATTTTACCCAAACATGTTTCCTGTCTGAGTTGGCTGTGAAACATTGGAACCGTTTTGAGTATTTGAGACCTGAGATACAAAATCCAGGCTAAATTGTGTGAATCAAATTATTTCAGTTCTCTGATCTTTGTGTCACATCTCTTTAAATGCAGTAGCGTATAAATATACTTATAGACATTCAGTACCCAAAATGTACATAGTGCTCAATGGAGCTTAAAACTGAAGTGTTGTTATCTAAAGTCAGTCACATGAGAGATGCAAGACCAGAACAGGCTTGCTTTGAAACCACTGGTGCAAAAGATACAAATGCCCACCTAGTAATTTATTTTCTGTTTGGTAACCTTTCATGACTGGAGTCTTTTTTACCCTCTTGTTTCCCAGTTTCTGGAGGAAGGCCACCTCCCCTGTAATGAGCTGTACATGTCAAACATTATACCTGTCCTGAATGCTTTATTTGAGGTATCCCCTTCCCTTTATTTCACATGAAAGTGCCATGGCTTGTGTGGTTTATGTGTTATGCTCACTGGTGGACTGCTTTTCTAACACAGGACATTTAATATGCTGCAAAATTCACTGGAGACTGTTTATCCAAGGGTCCTGTTTTATCTCTCGGTAGATGGGCTTTCTAAATGTAGGAATAACATGTAGCTACATGCCTTTCTCTGAAAATGTATTCGGAGTTAAAAATGTATTCAGTAACCAGCAATGTTGATGAGTTAGAACCTTCCTGCAAGTTTGCCAAGCTGGCACTGGGGGATTGGTCTGCAAATTAGGGTGCTTGGGATCCTATTTACAGTTCTCTTCCTTGCTGGCATTGGGGGATTGAGAATGTTCCTTACTGCCAATTTTTCACTTTATCTTTTCTTTCCTTTTTCTCATTATTTTCCTGTTTCCAGCCAGGGAATTGCTGTGTATTACATTTAGGCAGTATAATTTCAGCTGTCTTTGGTTGTGTCTTCTCTGGCCTATTCTCCCCTCACATATAAGGCACAAATAATCATCTCAACTCCCTGTTGCATATGGTTTAACATTCAGAAATAGGCAGGTTCTTTTAGAGTGTTATTTCATTTTTTTGTCTTAGTTTTAGCATGCATAGTACATTCTATAAGGTTCACTTTGAGAATTGTTCCAAAACAAGATAAGATGGGATCCTGGCTGCAGGGCCAGGACTCAATAAAATGTTGGGTTCAAAACCTCCTTGTCAGCAGGAAATGAAAAGCACCCTTAGCTTGCTCAGGCCGTTTGCGTCAATGAGAAATGAATCAATCAATTGGCAGCAAAGCTGGCACAAGTCCTGTTCTATATCAAGCAGTCTTATATTAATTTAAAAAAAATGGCCAGCCTCATTCCTACTGCTCAGGTATAAAACATAGCAGGCTTAGCTCTGTGAAGCTGGGAATAGAGATACAATTTTTTATTCCCTTTTGTTTTCCTTTTTCTATTTTACTGACGGTTCTTTATCTTTTTAAAATTACAATAAAGCAATACTGCCTCCTATAATATTATAAATTATTTCAAAAAATCATGTGTTTGCTTGTACTGTTAGGAGAGGAGGATTTCATCTCACATCTAACTTAAAAATCTTTGTTTCCCTCTGAGGTGGCACCAGCACTCTTGGTATTTTCAGTATGCACAGTTCCAGGAAAAAATTACCATATTTTTATAGCTTTGAAGATTCTGATAAGCAAGTCTTTTGTGGACTGCCCAGCACACTGTGATCTGCACTCCACAGATGTCAGTCTTGCTGTACTTCCCCTTTCAAAGTCAGCAGCAAAACTGGCGGTATGAAAATTATAGGCAGGGTGGAAATGTTTCTACAGAAATAGATTTCCTGGTCAGAGTCCATGTAAAATAAAAACCAGAAAATATATGAGCATAATTCAGAGGATTACATGGCTTTTGAGGAATAATTTATTGTATGGATTTCATTTGCTGCTGATGTTTTTCCCCCCTCCAAGAAGGAGTTGCAAGTAGGTTTTTTCCTTACACTTCTTTGCAATTCAAAAAATTGGGTGGATAATTTTGTTTCATTTTAAAGAAAGAGTCATCAGGGAAGACTGGTTGATGTGGAGGGAATGAAAATTATGGATGATATTCAAGTATTCAGGAAAGCTGAAGTTCATAAACACAGGGTCAGTCTATGTGTGCTCTTTGATGTTCCTGTGATGCCTGAATCTGCCTGAAATCAGGCTGTTCCTGGATCAGGTGAGCAGATGTTTAGTTACAGCTATTTACCTCTGCCAGCTTGCATAAAAAAATTATTGGATAATTGTCAATGGGAGAAAAAAAAGTGGCTTAAGCAATTAATTATAATTTAGTTTATAAACATTTTGCAGTGAGGTTTATATTTTCATTTAGTGCTTGTGAAGTATAGCATGGTAATTTTTTTATTAAGGATAACACCGATTTATATCTCTTTGAAAATGCTCTGTCCTTGGTTTCCCAAGGACAGTGGTGCAGATCTAAGGAGCAACTTTTCCCCCCTGTTTCCATTTTTAATTGCTCTTTACAATGTAGAATTCAGATTTAATTTTTAAAACAAAAGGATTCAGGCATAGGCACATATATAATGTTCCACTTCTGATGATGGGATGTGTTGCCTGGTGGATACTCTGCAGACAGTATGGGGAAGCCTGGTAGGATTTCTGCTGTACTATTTCCACTGGCCCCAGGAGTTTTTTTCTGGGGAGGGTGTGAGTGTGTCTGTTTCTTTTAGTTTTAAAAAAAGAGATGCTTTAGCATCTTTAAAATAAGATGCTATTCAGATTTTCATCTAATATCCACACAAAACAGAAAGAATAATTTTCAGTTACACCTCTAAATAGCTGCAGGTGAAATTTGAATAAGATTATTTCACATAAAATTCACGTGAAATCCTGCCCTAGCTGGGCTTAATAACAAAATTGCCCTGTTCATCAGGGCCAGGCTTTAAATACAAATTCATATCATATTACCATTCTTCACCTATCTCTTCCTTCTCCTCTCTCTTCAAAAACTTAACGTGTTAAAATATTTGATAAAATGTTGAGATACAAAAAATTGGTAAATATCTATTGAATAAACTTTATTTTTTAGGTTGCCTAGGACAATGAAAGAACTATGTCACTTGTAGCCAATGAACTCTAAATCCTTTGTGTGAGAAGATGCATAAATAGTAAAAAGTTTTGATAGCTGGCACGCTTGATCTGTGGAACTGAGCACCCAGGCTTGTGCAACTCTGAAATAAATAATCTATATCTCTCTTGTGTAATTGTTGGCTTGGTGCGTGTTGGCTAACAAATCCAAGTTTTGTGAACAACACTAATAGGAGCATAGCATGAAAACACTCCTGAGGAGCTTTTGTCGGTCAAGAACCTTTGTTTCTTTTCTGCAATTGACAAATGTATAGCTGATAGCAAAGTTCAGGACCCAAGACATCAGTGGATTTCTCTACTTGGTGGTAATTGAATTCATTTGATGTTCACATTGGCTTGAAGCCTTGTGTCTTGAATCTCCAAATGTATCTTCCCACACAGGTCCAGGAATCTGGGATTCAGCAGTATTTTCAGCACTGAAATTTCCTGGGAAATTTCTCCTCTCAACTCCTTATAAAATAATTGAAAGACAAAACAATTTAAAATAATGTATATGACTACTAGTTTACCATTCAGTATCTGATTGGTGTTTATGAACATAAATAATATGTTTTATGTCAAACAAAGGTCTCCTATTCTCATTCTTAATGTCTTTTTTTGTGTGTCTGTCTTGAGAGTCTTCCATCTCTGTAAGGTTTTTTGTTTGTCATTTTTGTAATTTCAGATTTTTGCCTCCTCTTCCTTGAGCTTTACATAAAAGGAGAAAAGAATAGTATGAAGATTGCAGCTGGGCAGCAATTTTGAAGTGTCCCCCTTTTCCAAGGATACCAGAGCCTTCCATTAAATTGTCTGCTATTGATTTTCCTTCTCATCCACATGCAGGATATGAAGATTTTCATCACAATCGTCTCTTTTAAATTACTGATTTTAGAAAACTGTTTTGCCTTCTAATCTTTCTGTGTTAATCTATGTGGAAAGTAATTTTGACATCAGCCTTTTCAGTCTGTTTCTCTCTTTTTTGCTAACTATGTAAGATTAGAATGATGTTTCATCTCTAGCTGAACTACTTCGGTATTTGTTTGGAACTAAGAAGTGTTAGTTTTCCTCACCAAATTACATGGTTAAAAACAGGCTTGAAAGACTGGATGGAGGCTTTGGAGAATGAGTTATAGATGCGACTTTTTCATTTTACTTGGCATTCATTGTAGATAACCACTGAGATTAAGTTTTATGCACTAGTGATATTACTGACTTGAATTATGAAGGATTATGATAAACTATGGAACTTGAGCTGTAGCTGTGGACATCAGGAAAAATACAACATAGATGGAAGATGTGCAGAGGTCCTGCAGCCAACAGGAACAGGGAGAACAGACGGAATTTAAAAATTGTGACAGAGGAAAGAACCTTTCTGTCTGGATTCTTCTCAAACTTAATGCAAGGTATTGAATTAGTGGTATGAAATAGAAGTCTCTGGCAGCTGGGTGCCTAAATTGCGCATTTAGGATAATTTGTTTGGTCTGGTTCATTACCTTTGCTTTTCATTTTTTAAAAATTTTTAACACAGTGCTGAAGATGGGAACAAGAAATAAAGTGATAGGGGAGGGAGACTGCAAGAATTACTTTGTTTTTTGTCTAAAGGGCCTGTTTTTTGTCTTAAGTAAACCACTAAGGAGAAGGGTTAATGAGCTATGCAGGGATAAATAATGGTTGCCAAAAGGATGGTTTTATAATGCTAGCACTTGAGTTAAGAGTTTTGAAAGGTTTTAAAATGCAGAAAACCATGTATTCAAAATGTATGATGAGTTAAACCAAACCTTTTCCTGGCATAATGATAGCTGTGTGGGAACCTCTGTACATCATCACTGAGTTGTAAGCAGCCTGCACTGTGAGTCACACCAGAAGTTACTTGGAAATTGGATGAAAAGGTAGCTTTCTTCCATAATGTGCACTGTATATACAATCCTAGTAACTAACCAAACCATCATGACTAAAACAATCTTCTAAAAAGACACAATGGGCCATTTCATTCCTCATAGAAAGCAAAATTTTGGGGATTGTTAGATCCTGTCTAAGGGAACATTTGGTACAGTGCATGATTTGTATTAACTTGTTACCATCTCAGTCTTTGTGAATCATGCTATTCATCCCCCATGACTAAGCAGCATATTTCTGAGATTTTTCTTCTTTAATTTATAAATACTGTGTATAAATATTTATATGCTGAAGAGAAAGTTAAAAAGTAGATTCTGATGCCTAAAATTGTGAGGAAAGATACCTGAATTTGAAAAATCCTTTATGAAACAAGGTAAAAGTATCAGCTAGGTAAGAGAAACAAAAAGCAAAAACTTATTTATTGCTCCCTGGGTAAAATCTTTAAATGGAACTGGATACTTCTTGACAGACGTGTTGATGCATCTGTGAATTATTTTGACTCAACATGGTTGAGCAGCAGCTCATCCAGACCATTTTAATTGAGCCCTCCTACCTCTAAAATCTAGAAGGAAAAGCCTGCTCTTACTAAGCCATGAAAGTTCCTGTCAGTCTCAGTGTAACTGGCACTGTGCCATATGAATTGGTCATAATATACCTGTAAACATTATAGAAATGTGCTGTTTTGATGGGAAATGTTCTTTAAGGCATCCCAGAGGTTTAAAATTTTTGACCTTCACATGTGATTTCCTGTGAAGCCTTGTACATTTTTCTGGTATATTTACTTCCTGAGAATGCTGAAGAGGCTCGTTTTTTTCCTTCAAAAGACAGAAATGCAGCATTAACTGGCTGCAGTTTTGGAGAATTTTCTCCATATTGAAGTTTTCTCTGTAAGGTTGAGTTGTGGAAGCAAAGCAAGAAACTTCACTAGAGATCTTAGAGGAAGTGAAATCCAACACAGAGAAAGAAATATAAGCCATACTACAAATATGACACTCATTAAAATGTTGTTCTTACAGTTTATGCTGGAAATAAAGGCTGTTGGTGTAAAGAATTTTAGTGGCAGAAATAGAGTGCTTTAAATAACATCTTTGTGAGTGTTGACATTATCATCTTTGATCATTGTGAAACTTTAAATGTGTTTGGAAATGTAGTATGTTAGCAGGACCATGGTCTGCAGATCCTATTTGTATCAGACACCCCTTCAGGAGAGAAAGTTGATGTGTCTGAGGGAAAACATGGAAAGATATTGGTGGTAATATTTATTGTTGAGCTTAGTTCGATTTTATAAACTGCTTTATAAGTAGTTGAAATTGAACATCTTCTGGAATAGCATTGCTGGAGTGTGTTTAGTTCCTTCTGCAGGCTTCAACAATGTCTGTGTACAGTAAGAAGACATAAATCTGTGGGGGAAAATTGTATAGAGTCTACAAAGAATCAGTGCCTTCTGAGAGGAAGAGAAGCTAAGCAGGAGGCTTCAGAACAGCTCCCTGCATGATTCAGAGATACCTTGTGCTGTTACAGGTACTTTCTGTGTCATAGTTTACAAGCTGAAGTTACCACTCTGTGTATGTGGCAGCGGTTGTCTGTGCCTCCACCACTTCCATCCCACCAGGACCCTTCAAACACATGCTAAATAGAATGAGAATTTGCTGGCTGAAGGGTGATGGAATTCCAAGTGATTTGAGGATTATTGTCTCTTCATAAATCTACCTCAAACCTGCCTCCCTACTCCCCTGGCAGAGATGGAAGAAGAGCCTGTTACCCTGTAAAACACAGATCAAAATCAGCAGCGCTCAGGAAAGAATTGGGATGTTGAAATATCCAGCTTCAGGAGCAGGATTGCCTGCTACTCTGCTCACCATGATTTGTTGATTCCTCTGCACTTTGCCAAAATAATTCATGGAGAGAGCAGTTTATAAATTAAAGTAGGCATTTCTGGGTTGAGTATGAATGTGATACAAAGTGAACAACTAGGCCTTGAGTTGTTGGGGTGGTTACTTTCTGGCATTTAATTTGGTATGCTTATTCTACTGCTAATTAAACAGCTGATGGACTGGTTCGTATTTGGGCACGGTCGCATTAAGTAGTGAGACTTAGCTCTAGAAAGCAATAATGTTCCCAAGTTGTGGTTTAGCCAAAAAATTAAGGGTTCATAGATAATTCTGGGTTTGAATTTGGTTTACATTTTTGCAGATCAGGTGTGTTTGGCAATAGATTATCATCACCTGCTTTTATACCTTTGTCATTCACCAGCTTTTGCAGCAGAACAACTTTACCTAAGTTTTTGTAGGGGCTGTTTTGAAAGCATGACTGTTACATCAAGGAGATCCTGGGAGATGCCCATTATTCTTTTATTTGGGTGTTTGGAGGTAGAGGGATATATTAGACATTAATAGTAAATAGTAAAAGCAGAAGACTTTTCTTGGTGTAGATGCCCTGCCTTGACTTTCTGGCAGCAAACCATAATCATATATTCATGTGAGAAAAGTGTGAAATGTTGTGGGAGCATGAATATTTATCAGGGCACAGAGGAATCCATGGCCAAGCTCCACTTTTCTGCATGCTGGCTGAGTAAAATCATGAAATATCCTGAGTTGGAAGGGACCCACAAGGATCATAAAAATCCAGCTCCTGGTCCGGCAGAGGACAATCCCGAGGATAACTCCACTTACCTGAGAGACTGTTCTCCATTGCTTCACATGTCCTGACCAGTAAACCAGCATCTGGTTGCAGGTGGGCATGAGCAGAGAAGAAAGGTAATTACTGTCCAGTCAGGACTGAATCTCCAAAGTTTGATGGCATATGTTGGTTTGGAAGAAGGTGCTTTGTTGCATGGCATCAGGAAGGGAATTACCACCAGTCTGGCATCATATTAATTGCTGCTAGGTCTTGAGGCACTGATTCTATAGAGGGCTCTGATTACCAGATAATTCCAAATTAGAGTGGGTATTGGAGCCTGTGAAAGTATTAGGCAGTGAGGAGACACCTCTTTGTGTTACTTGTGTTATTTCTCACAAGAAGACAGGGCTAGGGGGTTCCTAGGAGAGTGTTTGACCTGGTCCGAAGCAATGACAACAGCACTTAAACAGCTGGAGATTATTAAAAAAGAGGAATAATTACCTTCTTCTGTGTGATTTCCTGCCAAGTTATTTCCAGATGAGTTAATAATGTTGCAGTCTAACTAGAGAATGTCCCTTATATCTTGTCTGCCTTACTGGGTGGACAATAGGATGAGTTTATGCTGTAGGTATTATGAAAAGGGTGAAAAAGAATTCACTAATTTCATTAACTCTTGGACCTAAAGCCAGTGATCAAAAGTTGCAATGTTAGCATAATAGAAGGCATAGAATGACTTCTTAAAGGCCCATTTGATGTATTTTTGGCACTACTACATTTCTAGTTGAGAAATCTTTGAAGGTCTTGAAGCATTAGAGCTGTCAGCTGGACTAAATGACTGGTTAATACTTTTACAGAGTAGTGCTTTATCATAGAGATGGCTTTCCTCCCTCTTCTTAATGACAAGCAATTTGAATTTCTATAATAGGTTACAGAATAGTCTCATATTCTGTGCTATTTCAGAGTTTGGTTTTTTGCTGTTGTTTTGTTTTGGTGTTTTTGGTTTTGGTTTATTTTTTTTTTGGTGATATCCTCTGAGTTAAATGTTGAAGTTTGTAATTTAAAAAAGATCCTTCTTAGAGTGTTAGAAGTTGTCAGTGAGATCACTGCATTGCTTTATAGAAGTATTTGTATCCTGGTTGTTGTTCTGGCTTGAAAACAAAAGCCCTGACATTTCAACCATTGTTTACCATTTTAAAAATTAATTCTGGCTATACAGAGAATTAAAAAATATTATTGAAAGTTAGACCATTATTTTCAATATGTTGAAAATATTGATCAAACCATGACTCGAAAAGGGGTCCATAATCTCCAGTTTTCAGAAATTAGAAGACAATAAGGCACATCTCATTTTTTAGTGAACAATATTCATTCCTATTAATGTGGAATCATTTTTAAATAATTCACAATCAGATTATGTATTGTTCGATTTCGGGGTTAAGATGACCCTGAAACGCAGAAAAAGTCTTTCTTCCCAGCCTGAGCCTTGAAGAAGGAGTCAGGAGACATAGTTTGTGCTTCTCAAGGTTGTTTATTCTCTTCTTATCTATAACATTCTCTTTCTGNACCCCAATTCTAAAATCCCCTAAACTCTACTTTTCTCACCCTATAACAAATCCATTACTATTCTACTTAAACCCTTGTGGCCTGTAATTCTTCTCTCAGAGTTGGCAACCTTTCCCATGGGCTGAGATCAAAGGCACAGGTGCTACTGGCTCCTTGCCATTGTCTTGAATGATCCAGGGCAGCCAGAGGGATGTCCTGGACTCCCACAATGTATGTTCTGGAAAATAAACTCAATACCTAAAACTTTCAGGAAAAAAAATTTATAAGAAGATTTAGAAAATGGGACACATTCTGTCGGAGTAATTATTAGGAATTTAAAATTTTGACATAATAAGGAATTTTGAATTAAGGATTCAATGCTTGAGCCAAGGATCCAAGATTTGAACAAAATGGGAATGCTCTTCAGTAGCATCTACATAAATATCAGCTTACACAGGGATAAAGTTAATAGAAATATGAACAAGTCTTTAAAATGTTTTCATCTATTAGGAGTGCCAGCAGCTGAGATGCATCATAGCAGTGAAACCCATATAAATATGTTGGTGACGGTTGGTCAGAGGTGATTGGAAAATTTCCTGCATAACCGAGTTTTCAACAAATAAATGTGATGAATTTATTTTTATAATTTTAGATTTTTTTCCCCTTAATTTTGGAAAAAGCCTCCAAACCAAACCCAAACAAACCAACACACAAATGTTTTCTATGATGAACAGAAAACCAAATATTTAACTTTGTGTTTGATCACCTGAATAGCAATAGCTCAGTTTGCTTCATTAATTCAGAAGGATTTGTCCTGCATCACTCCAAAGTTAAACTAAACCCTCCTGTGTCGTGGCAGCATATATACTGTGGCAGATGTATTTCAGATTCTTTTTTTTTCCCCCAGATATGCCAAGCTTCTCCCCAGATCTACAGTAAACATAAAAACATCCACTCTGACCAATTCTGCATAACAGAAATCCCATGGTTTTTATCTGTATTACCATGGATCAGGTTTTAAGTACAGTAAAAAAAAAAAAAAATCCCAAACAGGTTTATGGGTTTACTAAATTTTAATGTTTCCTGAGAAACACAGGGAAATACCTGCTAAAAGCCAAATATTAAAATTTCTTAGAGAGAAGTGAAAACTGTTCTTATTGCTTGTTTCCTATTCCAGTAGCACTAAAGAATAAAGGATTTGCAGTTAGGCCTCCAGACAGAAAAGACCATAAACACATGTTCAGACACATGAATAGTCTAATCAAAGTCAAAACATTTAATTTTTATCCTCAAAACATGTGGGGTTTTATAATTGGCATTTGCAGACTAGACTGATGAATTAGCAGAAGATTTACAATTTAATAAAATCCTCTTACTTTCCCTATTCACATGAATGGGAGTTTGTTAGTATTTCACGCAGTCTGAAAACTTTGGCCAGATCTTCCATGAGTGAGTCATCACTTTGTTGAAATGAAAGCAGAAAACCTGGCCTGTTTATGTAAATATCTAGACAGCTTCCCTATCTGGGTCTGCTTTGTTTTGTTTTCTTCCCTGCTTGTCTTTTAACTGAATAGCTGTGTCATGTGTCTGTTCCATTTTGAGGCTACAGTACTCAAGAATGTGATAATCAAGTTGTTGCATTTTCAAGCCTTCTTTGAATCTACAATTTAAGCCATTTAACTCACCTTCTGGCTCTTTGGGGGGCAAAAAATCTTAGGTCACCTTTGAAAACTCCCATTCTGAATTGTCCCCCTGCCCACATACAATATTCTACACACTGGTGACAGCTTCCTTCAGAGAGGCTTTTTCTGGTTAGGCCGTGATTTATTTGAAGTCTCCAGGCTTCCAAAATAGGATGAAGCACTTTATAAGTATGATTGTGGCAATAGAAGGGTCAAGACTTTGTAACTGGGTGACTAAAATTTAAAAATTAAGTAAGTAACTTGGATTTCAATAGTTCATGAGTCAGCTCCTCCTGACTTTCTGATTTCCCATTAAATTTTAAGGGAGGAAAGTTGTGGTTCTGCAAGTTTTGGATACAGAAAGGTATGTAACACCTGTTACTGCTTTTCTTACAAGGAATTGAAAAAAAAGCTTACTTCCTTTTCCAGTTTCTGTGATGCTTGTTTCTCCTGAAGTTCTTTCCTTCTCTCTGTTCTGCTGCCACTCCTGGAAGCTTCAGGATGCTCAACCTCTGAGTTCTGCAAAATGAGCTGTGGACTTCTCTGTTCTCCATCTGAAATTTGTTGTTCATTGCCAGTTTCTCTTTCCTCTTATATGGTGCTGCAAAATAAAAACCCTGCCTTAGCAGTCCTCCTTTTAGAGTCTCCACACTGGGACAGAACACTCACACATATCCTAAAATGAACTGTGTGCCCTCATCCTCAGGACAATCAAGGCACTTCCATTGTGCGTGCTCTTACCCTCAGCATATGGAAAGGTCACCTGGAAAGGCTTGACCCACAATGCCAAAGTAGTTGCTTGTCAGTCCTGTGATGAACTTCAGCTTTACAGAAAGATATTTCAGTTAACAGCAGAAAAAAAAAAAGGAAAAAAAAAAAAAAGGAAAAAAAAAGAAAGGAAAATGGCCACGGAGGTAGAGCTGCTAAGTGGAATTAGTATTATTAAAATCTTGTAACTGAAAAGCAGTTCCAAGTTGTCAAATGTGTTTGATATTCTCTGGGAGGATGCTTAAGGTGGTCAATTAAGGTTTGGAGGATTTTAACACTCTGCTTGGAAGAAGTGGGGGAAAAAACTCCATGGTTGGGAAAACTTGGAACTCTGTTAGAAACCTGGCGGCTCTCCCACTCTGATCAGGAGCTGTGCTCTCAATGAAATGATCAAAAGAAGATGCCAGCTTGTGTAGACATTATTTCTGACTACACGGCAAGAGTGGGCTCTGTTTTCAGGCTTCTTTGTGAAGAAAACAATTGGGTAGAAGAGGGGAATGCCAGAGGGTTTGGGATTCCTTCTGCTGTGTGAGCCACGTTCAGTACTCTGCAGCCTGCCTTCCACTCAGGCGCTCCGCTTTCAAGATTATCGACGATTACATGTTATCAGTTTCCTTTTTGCCTTCGAAAAGGAGCTTGTGTGGGCTGGACCAACCCTTCTAAGGGCCCTTCAGAACGAGCCGTTCCAGCAGATGTCACTGTGGGCCCTCGAGTCGCAGCCATCCGAGCCGTGCGCTCTGGTGTCACACACCTGCTCTCGAACGCCTTTGGGATGATGGTACCCAATTACAGCTCTCTAATCCCGGCTCTTTCCTGAGCACCACGGGGGCAGAGCCCTGCCAGCTCAGCTTCCATCCCGGCCAAACCCACGAGGCCTGGAGGCAGTGCAGTTGGGATCAGCAGTGGCAGAAGGGGGGAGAATGATGGGCATCCCTGTGTGATGCGAGGGATGCATGGCTATAATGAGCAGGGTTACGAGCTGGCCTCCCTCAGTGACAGGATGCTACAGCAGGGAAACAACAGCTTTACATAGTAGCAAAGCCTGGGCTCCACAGATAGAGAACTTAAAAACCCCAGGCAAACAAAAATAAAGAAACAAATAAAAAACGCCACCACTGTCTTTAAGACTATTCTAAATATTGTGTTTGGGCGGTCCTGAAATGAATATTTTATTTGATTGATTTATGCTGAGGATTTTCCTGGCACATTGCATACAAATGCTGGAAGCAGAATAAATCTGGCAGTTTTTTGTAGGCTTTGAGTTTCCCTAAATAAGATAAGAATTCATAACATGTGAGCCAAAACAAAAGAGCAGACAGGGATAGAGCTGGAAGCAACAGAGGAGTTACAGGCTGTAACAGAAGTAACAGGTTGTGGAGACAGAGAAGGAAGAAGGAGGAGCAGGAAACAGACGTCAAGAAGCTCTAATGAAGTAAGAGGACAAGGGATGCCAAAATATCCTGATACTGGAAATGCTAAATGTGGCTTTGACCAGTACTTTTTAAAACTCAGGCCTAGACAGCAAGGCTTTTTAAATTCAGACCCTTCTAAACCTCTCCACTGATTTATTTACAGTGTTATTCTTCATGGCCTTTGCTCTTTTGCAAAGGCACCAGAAGGAAACTTCTGTGTGCTGGCAGCAGCCTTATCAGCTCTTTTCTCACCTTGCCCCAAACTCCACCCATCCAGAACA
The DNA here is from genome assembly GCA_013400855.1 of Buphagus erythrorhynchus. NCBI lineage: Eukaryota > Metazoa > Chordata > Aves > Passeriformes > Sturnidae > Buphagus > Buphagus erythrorhynchus. The sequence continues at coordinate 16,919 of VZTT01008860.1, forward strand.
CATCAGTGCTGTATTCAGATCAGATGTGCTGTCAAGGAGGGGTTTCCTTTTGGTATATGAGGAAAGTTGGCATGGTCCATGCAAGAGATTTGTGTTTATGTTGAAAACAGAGATCAGGAGAAAAACTGTAAAGTTTTCTTTCTTACTTTGATGGCTTAGTTCTGGTGATTCATATTTATGTATGTACAGCTTTTATGGTCATGAGTATGCTACTCCTCCACAGCATTACATTCTTTTAATTATATTGATTTCAGATTGCAAAATCAGGCAACAAGCACTGGCAGAAAGGGAAATCCTCTTCTTGGACTTGATAGATAAGAAAAAGCAGAAGAATTATTCAAGTACCTGTTCTCTGTGTGCTTCTGAACCTACATATAACTCCTCAGGAGTCTCAGAATGTGATTATTACAAGGCTTGAGTCAATATTCAGTCAGAGCACTCCAATTTTCCTTTATAAATTTCTGTAATAGATTGATTTTTACCCACTCTATCCTGGTGTTAATACAGAAGTGAGAGAGCTCTGGTCCAAGGAAAAGCTGTGGCCTTTGATGGAGTTTTCAGCTAAGAATTTTTTCATTTGTTCGACCTCAAAGTGTTGATTTTGAAGGAGGCCTTATTACTCATATGAGTTCCAAGGAGAAGGCACTTGTTTGAACAAATGAGTTTGAAGGTATAAGGTGAAGAACTTTGGTGCAAATGTGATAATTTTACACTAAATAAGTTGGCCCAGACAAGCTTGCTACAACAACTCAAAAAATGAGACCCAGGGTGAAGTAACGTTGTGTTACTTTAATTTGTTACCCTTTGTTACTGATGTGCCCCTGGGGCGTGAGGTAAAAACATGAGTGGCTAATGAGACTGTTTTCAGTTTTTCAGGCCAACATATATTTTTACCTTTTAGAGGTTTAGATCACAGAAAGGACAAGCAACAGCTAAATAAACACTCTTACAAGTCAGTGACAGAGGAAATCACATACTGTATGTTACTCACAACCGGCTATGCACTGCTTGCATCTAATTGTTAACATATCACAAAAAAAACCATTAGGATTTATAATAGTTCAACTGGACATAGAATGTGTACTTGCACATTATTCACAGATAGTTTCAGCATTACCTCAGTTTCTGCATACAGAGCTTTCTTTGTGTAGCTTTTGCTAGGCGTGTATTGAGGAAGAAATCCGTAAAATGCATAGCTGAAGACAAGGAGTTTGTTTTGCAGCTCCATCCTGGATTTCCACAGCTTGTGCCTGCAGGAAGATCATCTCTGCTGGGAAAATTTCTGTCTTTGGCAGAGCCTTCCTGGTAGAGAGATGTGCAGAGACAGGTAAGGGTTGTGTTTGCCTGTATGGCTGTCCTCAAGCTATGAAAATCCTTCATGACCTCCAGGGAATGGCTGGAGTTAAAGCTGTCTGACAGCAGTATTTATGTGTGCACAGACTGCAGGTGGAATTGAGTCAGGAAGGTGAGAAGATTTCCTGATTTGCTTTCCTCTGTTCCTCTGTCACGCAGCCCCACCAAGCTGTGGTCTCACAAGGGCTGTAGCTGAGTCTGAAGAAATCCTTGAAAGCACAGAGTTCGTTGTGAGTTTCTTGTGCATAGGGGTCTATAAAGGTTTAACTTCACTTTAAGCATTCCAAATGACCAATTTGTGTCAGCTTTACCTTGAAAATCATAGCCTTTTATGACTCTTTATGGTGATTATCAGTAAAAGCAGAAGAACACACAGCTTCCTTCATCCTTAGCATTGATAGGCACTAGATGCCCTGCAACTGCTTCTGAGATGAATGAGAGAAGGACAAAATCAGGGTTTTGAAACCTATGGCCTGTTCTGCACCTTCTACCTCAGCCCCTTAATGACTACAGTAACATATTGGCTATTATTACCCCAGATCCTCAGCTGGTCTGAATCAGCAAAGCTACCATGGCTCTAATGGAGAAAGTGTGTTTGGCAGCAGCTAGAAGTGAGGCTCAGGGTATTACTTACGCCAGACCTTTATCTTAATTGACTAGTTTATGCTTTTGGAAATAGACTATGAGCAAGGTGTCTGAGCTAATGGTGAAGAAGTAATCATGACACTTGAATTTCCGGAGATTTGAGTGCTTGGTTTCTCAGCTGATGTTGCTTTGATGTTTTTTCAATGCTACCAATCTTATCCAGCTGTTTTATGGCTCCTAATCCCAGTATCTCATATCCTTTTGCCATTGCTAGACTTGGCTTGCTCTAGAAGAGATCAGGGCTTCTGTAGGGTGCCAGATTTTCCTTTTTAAAAACACTGGCTTATGCTGATTTAGATAGTGCAATTCTAGGCACTTTGTCAGAGAAAGCTTATGCCAGAGATTCTGAAACAGAAAGCCCTTGAGTAAAGCTGTAATCCTAGCTTGGAGCAAGAGGCAATAGACCTGTCAGTAACACAGTGGCATGGGAAATGCTGCTGTAATTAAAGTTCACTCAGCTTTTCCTTTATAAATCTCTGTAATAGAGGCTTTGTGTGTTGGCGCAGCCATTTCAATTTATGCTGTTTTGAAACTAGGTAATCAGATTGTCAACTTCAGTGGGATCGTTTCTCCATGAAGGTATTTAGCAAAAGTATGCCTAAAATCATCAAAACAAATTCTTCTGTGTGGTGCCGTAAGAATAACAAGAATGGTTTTTAAGCCTGTGCACCCAGGTTGTTTAGGAAGCTTGTAAGCTCAGGTGCAAGAGTAGGGAGACTTACAAAATTATAAAAAAAACTTGTAAACTTGTAATACTAATTTCTTTTAGTTGATCAAGATTTTGCCTAAAGTTTTGCAGAACATTTGTTTTTGATAGCTCATAAGCTTTTTAAAAAGTACATATACTGGTTACTATGTCACAAAATACATAAATACCTTTATTTAGGAGGCTTAAACAGTACTGGGGTTTTTTAAATGAAAATACATTCTATAAATACTGGATTTAAAATTCTTCTTTGTACATGGAATGGCCTAAGACCCCATTGAAGTCAGATACTGTGTGCAATTAAATGTAAAGCTTTTAAACTTTTTAATCCCAGCATTATTATTCACCTTTTTCAAAAGTTAGAGAAAAAACCCAGAGCATATATACCGTGCCTTCATGTGAATGTTTGCTTAAATTGTTTGTAGAATAAAAACCCAAAGAGAAATGAAAATCTGTTCAGTTTGCAGTGGCAGAAGTGGCAAAAATTGCCACGAGTCATTATAAATGAGTAATTCTTCTGTCTAGAGGGTTGACCCATTAAATGAGAATATAAAGACTTCACAGTATCTCTGAATTTTGGCTGTGGTAAGAAGTAGAGGAATATTACTCCTTTTTCCTTTCCTTTCCTTTNTTTTTTTTATCTCTATTTTCTGTCTTTACTTAATACAATCTGAAATTGTCCTACCTAATTTTAGGTGACATTGGTTAACTCATTCTGAATTAGCTGTAAACCCTTTCCAGATGTAACTTACAAATATAGAGCTCTGCAGTTGTGTCCAACTTCAGAAAAAGAAGTTTGGATTCTCTTGTTTGGCCATCAGCACAGTAAATGCCAGACTCTTGACTTAGGTTATTTAATTTCAGAGAAAAAGGATTATTTGGATGTAAAGGATTTTCAGCAAGGCTTGCAACTCAGACACTTCAGCACAATGCCCGTACAGAACAAGGAGGTAACCATCAATTCACACTTAGACTCTGCTTGAAGTGTCTATGGCTCTGCAACACAGAGTTTGGGAAATATTACTAGGCTCTGGTATCTATAAACTCATGGCAAGCCACTGGTCCTTATTTATCTCCTCGGAAAGTGGGAACAAGTACAATCCCTGTTAAACCTTAACCAAATTTTGATTCTGGAGATAATGACACAGGGAGCAGATACTTTCATGATACCTTCTGCTGGAACCAAGGGATGGGAATTGATGGAAGGGAAAAGAAAGTTACTGATGAAACGGTGGAAGAAAGGGGAACTATGGATTTATATCTTCTTTCAGTTCCTCTCTTATAACCACTACTCTTCTGAGGGTCACTATCGTTACCAATCAGTGGGCAGCCCTGCTGGCAAAATTAGAAAACAAAGAAATTTTTACCAACAAAGCTAACTTTGATGTACATGGACAAGCAAGAGCTCACCTTGGCACCTCCTCTGGTGGATCTGAGCATGGGGTATCCTTGCATAAAAGCAGGTTAACAGGGTGGGTGAAACATTGGAAAAATCATTTTTACTACTCAGCTGTCTGCAGTTTTTTACATTCTGCATTACTCATGTGCCAATGTGTAGGGACCTCAAGGAAGGACCTAGTCTCCGTGCCACTTTGTTCTCTGATTCTCTCCTCCTTCAGGGTGGCCTTGGCTTACCCCAGAGTGAGCTGATGGCTTTAAATTTGGTTCATTGACCTCAGTAATCTGACCTTGGACTAGCCTGGATGACATTATCAGCATGAGATAGAACTCTGGTGCAGAAGGAATGTGTTGAAGATTTCACATGGCAGAATGTGCAAGACAGGCTGGAAATTCAGTGCCCTGTTATGCTTGTGAAATAGCACCACATTTTCAGCACTTCAGCCACACATGAAGCAAGACCATTATTTCCCCAGTAAAGACTTTTTGTTATGATAGTAACCCAAACAGGCAGAATGTGTTGTTTTTTTTAACACAACTTAGTAGTACCTTCAACTTCTTATGTGCTCTCTCAAGACCTATCTTGTTGCTGAAACCACATGAAATGTTCTAAAAAAGTTTAAGTACTAATGTTGTAAATTTTCTTTTTGCAACTTTGTTGGTAAGGTTTTCACAAGTTTTATTGTAGTAGTAGCTATCATAGCCTTGTAGTTGAACAATGCTACGGCTATTTTCTGCTACTGCTTTTTTCTTTGATAGTTTATATAAATAAATCAATTTACTTTAACAGATGAGGTAAATAAAAGTTCTGTTTATTACCATTAAACCAATAAAAGCTCTTGCTGAATTTTGTGATCACCTTGGTACTTGATAAGTCTTGTTGTTTAAACATAGATATGAAAATATATTCCTTAGTAATGGTAGATTTTAATCACACAAAGACTCTTCATAAAGAGATTTACTTTTAATTTAAAAGGAGTTGAAGCATCAGCTCTTTAAGGTTCTGCATTGTACTCCTCTTCCATCACCCAAGACTCAACCTATAATAGTAGTAGATATGGTTAAAAGCTACTGACTGCTTCTTTTGAATATCTGAAAGGTTTTTAATTAATAGTTCCACTGGAGAAACAGGCTGTATTTTAGATCTGAACTCCCTCACTTTTTACAACTTAAAGGATGAACCTGAGGCTTTAGAAAATATATTAAAAATACATTGCATATATTTTATGTATTGGTAGTGACTGTAGTCCTATGGAATTACTACATGTGGATTTTTTTACTCACTATTGACTAAAGATGCTAAAAAAGAGCTCTTGGGAATACCTATGAAAGAAGGAGTTGCACTCGTTTATGACTGAGGGTGAGGTTATGTGGCAAAGCTCATCTAACAGAGGTTTTTAATTGCATTTTTTTCCAAGTTTCAAAGCATGTCTCTGATATTTACCTTTTAAATAGTTTATTTTACTACTGCAAGTGTATTATTCTCCATCACTCCTCTTCCTTTTGTCATAAAGATCAATATTTCCCCCATTGGAAATCCCATATCACCTCAGTGATTTCTGTAGCTTTTACGAAATTGCAACATTAAAGTAATACTTGCATTTAGCAGCAGTAGATTTGGGACAATCTGTAAGGAAAAAAAAAAATTCCATGGTCTCCATGAGACCATTTGTGTTTTGTTCAAGATCAGTGGGAATCTGCCATGTTGGTGTCCCAGAGAGAAAATCAGCTGCTACTGGAAGTTCAATAACAGGTAAGTAAAACTGGTAATTTTGAAAGCCTGCAACCCACTTATTAAAAAGTGCAATTTTAAGGGTAGCGAAAACAGTAATTACTTTGTTTGAATGGTTGTAGAGTTCTTGGTCTGAACATTTTCTTCAAATATTCTTTGAAATTTTAGTCAGAAAAGAGCTGATGCAATTAGTGGGAATATTATTTGAAAACACATTTATATGTCAAACATAAGAGCAGAATTTGAATGAAACGAGTTCAAGTGTGATGGTGTATCCCGTGGTGTTCTTCAAAAAATACTAACCACCTTTACCCTGTACAAGTGCAAATTATTATTCCAGAGTATAATATTACACTGCATTGCTCCTGTAGCTATAGCAGTACTCAGTGTACTGAAAAGGACTGGGAAAATACTTTTCTACACAGTAAGAATCACACTGTGGTCTTAATTAAGTGATTCATTTCATTAGGATATAGATTTCAACTCGATAATAGTCCCTATCAGCAAGATAAATGCTAATTTATAGGTGGGAAATTATAGAAAATAAGCATCCAGGCAAAGTGGGAAACCATTAGCCAGTCCCAGTGTTCAGTGCCACTGACATTATTGCTATTGCATCTAACAATTCACGTGGAAATAAGAATATAATAAGTAAGAGATGGCAGTGGCTGATGGACCCCATCTGGAGTAAAGGGCTTAGAGCAGCTCTGTGAGTGTAAAAAAGACTTTTTTTGGTTTGCTCTCAAATTAAACACCATTAGTCCAGAGGCAGCCTGAAACTACTTCCTCATACAATCCTACCAGCTTCTGGTGGCCCCAATATTGGCCACACACCTGAGATCAGCACAAATGCCTGAACCAGGTCCCTCCTCACCTTTCTGTAGTGGTAAAGAGGCAACAAACCAAGGCTCCAGCTTGGGAGAACGTGGTCAGGCTGGGGATAGAAGGAAACCAAGAGGTGTTACAGGAGCAGGAAAGAAAAATTGAGTTGATATCATGCACACATCATGGAGAGGTGATAAGTTGCACAAGGAACCCAAACTCTTCCATTTCTGAACATCTCTGGCTGACTTTGAGAGCGTGGAACATGTTTTGAATCTGGTGTTTGACAAGTAAACAAACTTCCAAGTTGGCTTTGGGGAAAAATGGTGCCAGGGTGGCTGAGGCATTGATATGTGGGGTTTGGAGCCAGCCCAGCAGCTCTGCTCAGGCAGCCTGCAGGGAAGGAATAACTTCACAGGGAGTGGAAACCAGTGACTGCTGTTGTGGAGAGCTTTTTAATTTTGGGCGTATTTTCTGCTGCTTATCAGAAAATGACTGGATTATCTTTACTTCCTTATAATTTGAATAGTACCTGATTGTAGTGCTTGTACAGTGAATTTAGTAATGGATTCTGGAGAGTGCTGATGAAATTGTTTATTATACAATAATCAGTTAAACACTTCCCTTGTTACCAAAATTCTATGAACTTGTTGGGATAAATAAGACCCCCTAACACTGTGTTTTAATGTTGGTGAGTAAGTTGTCCAGGAGGTGTGTGTGGCACACAAAATTATGGCCTCCACACAGATGCTGATATAAAACGTTTTTACTTATTTATACATTTTTAGCAATCAAAGAAATTAATGTCATTGGTTCTAAATTATGTCATTCACTTCGTTAATTAGTATTCTATCCTCTATTGGTTATTGATTTCTCAATTTTCATACTAATTAGTTGGGAAAGTGATATAATTTCCAGCACCCTGGAAATGGCTAAACTCCACAACAGATCTTCAGGTGTTACAAACATGTGCAATATTTTCTGCAGATATGAAAATTAGAAAAGCAAATTAAACATATATGTTTAGTTAATAACTATGTAAAATGATTTCATTTCCATTTAGGTACTAAATCATCAGCACTGTAAAGCTTGGCATGCCACTGTGACTATTTATACATGTCAATATATCTTGTTCTTTGGAATTAGACCTCAGTGGAAGTGTATGAACATCATGTTAAACTTAAAAGGGAAATGTGATACCAGGAGCAGTAATCATATCTTGTTTCATGATTCCAGCAAAAAGAATTCTGCTCTGGGTAACAGTGAGAACTTTGGCTCTTACTGAATGTACTATGCTCCAATAAATGCTTTAAAGAAATAGTGTAGTATTAGGTTTACATCCTTACTTTAGGGAACAACAGGTCTATTGAAATTTGTGAACTGCCCTTCAAGTCCATTTGTAGGATATTAAGTCAGCTGGGAGATTTCACTCTTTGTCCCCAGTTAAAGGTCCCTAGTAAAAGGGAAGTTGTTTCCTTGATGTAAACAAACCCAAAGTCACTGAAGAGGTAGCTGTAAACATTAAAGAAATTGTAATAAGCAAAATGCAGGTAACTTTTTGGCTAACAGCTATTTTTGTTAAAGTTTTATTAAATACTACAATTTGACACGTTCAGGTTTTTCTATCTGTCAGCATCTGGTTGTGAGATTTGCTTGGTTTTTTTCTTAGTAAATGAAGCCACAAATTGTAACACAGTATGAAATAACTCTTTAAAACCACTAATTGAAGTGTATTATATTCT
>VZTT01008860.1:28822-40547 GCA_013400855.1 Buphagus erythrorhynchus
AACAGTATATAGCGCTGGCAGCAAATCACCAGGCAGTTTTTAAAGAAAGCATCTATCTTAGATGTGTCCCTGGTATATGGGAAACTGTCCTCTTGTGGCACTGTAGGTGTCTTGTGGAACACATTTTGCCAGCACAAATGTCTCTATGTCTTAAGGAAATGATTCATTAAAGTCGCTTAACTCTAAAAAAGAGTCAGTTCAAATTTGGAAAATTTTATATTAAACTGTCTCTCTGACATTCCTATCTTTTTAAAAAATAACCTTATTACATTTTGGGAATTCCAGAGACAATGGTAAAGTTTTGACACAGGATACATGGACTGTCAGTAAATCTGTAATCCAAGGGAATGGTGATTGTGAGACTTGAATGATACAGAGTTTAATGAGTGGGATATAATGAATGCTAATGAACGCAGATTTGTGGGAAATAGGCCTTAACAATTTAGACATCCCTTTTTTGACACTCTGTATTTCATTGATAAAGGCATTGATTTAAAGTCTGCTATAAATGTTGTCAGAGTCCAGTATCCTCAGACCAGATTCTTTTAAATATTCCATGCATGAAAAGTGTAATGTTTAATGTTAAACTTACTTTTTTAAAGATATTTATTGTTCCATGCAATTTTTGGTTTAGCATTGTGTTTTCCATATATTTTCAAATATATGGTTTTCCATATATTTCAAATGTATGGTTTTCCATATATTTCACATGTATGGAAAACACAATGCAAGTGTAAATTTAGCTTAGAAAAATGTAACAATTGCAATAATTCTGCCCATTTAAATCAATCAATAAATGAATCAAACACAATACCAATGTGTTCACTTTACATGTCCTAACATTCTTACTCTCAGGATGCTTGGCATCCTCAGTTGCCAGGAAAGAATATTTGGGTTGAAGCCAGTTCAAATCTGTTGCTCAATTTGAAAGTATTTTGTTAGTTTTGAGTGAGCCACATCATTGCTTTTGCCATTCTGCTCTGATCACTGCTGTGGTTCCAAAAAATCAGCTGCTTTGTGTTGTGCTCTGAGCTTCCTGGGCATTTCAACCTTGCCCGTCTTTGAATGTTGTTCATTTTGAGGGATTCATTCAGAGACTCCCATTCCACCTTTGGGTGTTTAGTCAGTCACAGATATCTGTAGAGGTTTGAATTCAATAGACTGTGGCATTTTTGTTAAAAAATAGTATTTCCATGGGCCCTGCTAAATGGAATAAAACAGGTAAATATGTCTCAGAATATATTTGTAGGCAGACAATAATTTTTATACATCTGTGTTTCTCATGGAGTGCCTAAATGGACTGCTTTTTAACCCTAAGTTATTTCATATTTTTGTTTTACTCTGGAAGTGAAAATGCAAAATCATCACAAATTTAGTTATGCAGATAACTCCAGTTTGGGAGAAATGTGTCACTTGCAGAGAGAGCAAACTGAAAGCTCTGAATAATGCTGAACTCCTTGGTGAGGCAGCACAAGGAGGAAATATTCAGTATGGCCTCATGTAAAACCAGGTTTGTGGCAAGGAACACTGAACACATTTAAAGCATGGGAATCTCTGTCTTGTGGAAAAATGTAATGAAAGCTGAAAAGAACTTTGAAGGCTGATATTGCAGTTGGAATTAAGAGCAGATGAATGCAAGACTGAAGTGGAGAGAGTTGTGGTGCTTGTCATGCAGTAGTAAAAGGCATGAGCAGCTCATCTCTGTGTTCTCCAGTGCCAGAAATTGTCATCAACAGTGGCTGCTTCTCTTTAAAAATACCTAGTTCAGATTAATTAGAACAAAGGTGTCTTTACACGCCAGCTGAGGCCCCACATCTCTCATCAGTCAGACCTGCCGTGTGAAGGCAAATGTTTCTCTCACCTTTGGCTTGTGAAAGCAGTGGGCAAGGTAACTCTTGTTGTATGGCTGCAGAGCTATTTTTGCTTACTAGGGCACTACAAAGCAATCAGAATATCCCACTCTGTCTTCTGAGCGTGTGACTGTGCTATCAAAATTTCCATGATATGTCAAATTAACTCTGTCTACAGCATGAAGATTTAGTTAGGTTTTACACATTATTGTTGGGAAATCCTGGTTGTGTTGTTTCTCAGGTGGGTCATGTTTCCAGGCTTGACTTCTTTCTGCTCTTTTACCACTCTAGGATCTTTTATAAGCTGTTTGATACCATGTAGATGTAAATTTTTTATCTGGTTGAGGAGCTGTGTCATGCCTTGTACAGCAAGCTGATACTCTGCTTTCCCTCATTCTCTATCTGTTCTTCAAATTTTCCCCATGTAGTTGTCTACACTAAATTATGTTCAACCAAAATATCACATATTTGCTGCATGTTCAGTTTGGCTTTCAGTTCCTTGGTTGCCAGCTTATTTGACCAAATGTTTTGTGAAAACCAATGCCTCCTATTGATAATATTTATAGCTTTAAAACGAAATGCTGCAAACATTTCAGCGATTTAGGATTATTATCTTTGATCCCTCTCTTCTGGTCAGATAATGTGTGAACCTTGAATTAGATTTTAGAGGGCTTTAAAATCTGCTTTTTCTTGTACAAAATTGATGAGAATCTCTTTGTGTCACTGTCACAATTATGTTCAGAATGAGTGTGTGTATATATGAATGAACGTTGATAATGCTTGATAACTGCTAAGTGGGGATTTATATTCATGGAAGGATATAATCACAGGGGTATCTGCACATAAATATGCACCTGTGAGAATGGAATTTGTTAAATAAATCAGGCAGCAATCTGTAGCTGCAGGGAGGTAGCAGTGCTATCTGATGAGGCTAATGGCTTCAGCACTGTTTTGTTAACACCTTTCTTCTTTTCTGAGCTTCTTAAGAAAGGAAAAATAAGCATGTGATCTCACATATTTCATGAAGGAATGTATTGATTTCTTTTTATTTAGATTCTTTTCACAGTTTTTGGACAGTGGATAAAATATGGNATATATATAAATTTTATATGTAAACCCATATTATACTTACATAAAATGTTGCTAACTGTTGGTGACTGGCATAAGTGACCAGGAAAAGTGAAGGTAAGGAGTTTTTTATTAGTTGGTCTTTTCAGTTTAGGTCATGTGGAAAGCTTATCTGCCTGCCTTCAGAGTGTGTAAGAGTTACTGAACAGGCATCTTTCAAATTTCAGTAAAGATATATAATAAAATCTGGCCTCTTAATGTGGAAAAGGCAATAATTGGAAAAGAAGAATTGAGAAAAGGCTACATAAAGAAATTTAGAAAGACATTGCTGTTTTCTGAACAGTGATAATGAGAAAGTTAAGGTGGGAATTGTCTGCATGGAAATTCAAACTTGTTCACTATACTGGTTAAAGCAAAGAAATTTAAATTGCTGTGGACAGACTTAGTTAAGAAAGGCTGTTCCTAATTGAATTTAGCTATACTGAAAATCAGGCTTTAATGGAAATAAGAGGTTACACATACTTATTTGCAGCAATTTAGCTTATGGAGTTTAAAATTTAACAGAGGCAAATTACAGTGTAGATGGCCTTTAATAGATTTGAACTACAAACATGGGAGTAGACTCTCAGCTGGTGAATATGTGCCTGCTGAAGTTTCCTTCACATTCACAGCAGGATCTGCAGGCTCTGCCTCCTTGCCAGGTATGTTGTGCTGCTTTTTCTGAGAGCAAACATGAAATTTCCTGTGAAGCTGAGGTTTGACTTTGTCCCTAGGGAGTTTTAAATGCCATTCCAGAGCCGTGTTTCAAAGGTTTCAGCATTGTGACTCGTCCTGATGAGAACAGATGGGCACCAGAATATTGCCAAGTGGGTTGGGAACCTTTATGTAATAACACTTTTTTGCATGTGCTCATATGAATAAGTAACCACAAAATTGGTTTGTTTAATTAAAAGCAATTCCCAGTCTTCCAAAACAGCCACCCTTTCAGAAGTCTTTAACAGAAAGGCAGATGCATGAATGTACCAAATTTCCTCAATCCTGCAAGCCTTGGAGACTTATGAAAAAGAGTTTATGTGTATATGTTTACAGAGGTGCTAAGAAATGTAGCTGCATGACTGTTGCTACTTTCCACAGCAGCTATGGGAGTGATAGAAATTCAGATATTTGCACTAAAATCCTGCTGCTGCTAACTTCATGCATGTAGGAGCCATCCTGGCTATCAGCAGAGGATCCTGGAGATACACAGGATACAAAGAGGGAAACAGACTCTCAAGACTAGCAGTGTGCACTTGTAAATGTGGAGAAAAATATAATACAAAGTGTTTTTTGTTTTAATGAATGGAGAACACAGGACATTTAATTAGATTCAGACAGTATTTGAGTATGCACAATATAAAATATAAATACCAGAAAGTCAGTAGCATCATACACTTTATAGAATAATATATCCTCATGCTGCTGAAGGCACCCACAACAGTGCACTTTCACACAGAGGGAGCAGAAACCATGAAAGGAGCAGTTTAGGCATCTGCTCAAATGGTTCAATCAGTTCCTTAGTTGAGATTGCAGCTGTCAGTTTTATAATTTAAACATGCATTACTGGGGCTGCAATGCCCTTCTTATTTTTAATCATTTCCACCAAAGCACATCCCATTCTAGAGGTCTGGGTGTTCTGACAATGCATTTGATACAAACTGCCCTAAGATATAAAGCAGTATGGGCAAATAATTTGGAAATTATTATAATCCAGTGGAGGTTCAGGTTGCCTTCTTCTGCTGGGATGTAATAAAATTTGAACCTTATAAATACATCTGAAATATATTAGCTGTGGGTGGTTCCTGGAGTTTTATTACTATAGGGTACTCTTTCTTTAAATTTGAGATACATGGGAGCTTCCTATTATCTGGAAATGCATTAATTTCAGTGGCATATATTTCTAGACTAATGTTGGCTCCAAAATTTTTTGAGTATTTGGGATAAAATGGGATCATAAGAGGCTATTTCGAAAGGCAGAAAATGTAATTATTATTTTAGAGTCTGTGACTACTGGTCAGGATATACTTTGCAGCTCTCCTCTGTTTAAAATATCTGGTTTAGTGTGAAAGATACTACAGAAAAGTACCACTTAGCTGGTTGAATGTACTGACAAAGAACTTTTAAATGTGGGAGAGAGAAAAAAAATGAGAGCAAGTCAGCACAGACATGAAGGAAAAGGTGCATCTCTTATGAAAATCAGATACAAAACCAGAAAACAAAACCTTAGGTAGAAGCAAAAATGATTGTTAGGTGTTTGCTTTTGAGGCAATATACCCTAATGAAGGGCTGTGGAGCATGGGAGGGAGTAGATGATGAAGAGGGATGAAGTGTGGGCAGGAGTCAGTGGGGTTAATGACCTGAGAAACAGCAGAGAGGGGAAGCAGAAAACATTTAGGAGCAGAAGAGACAGGATGAGATATGAGATGAAGAACTCAAAAGGAGTTGGTGTGGGTGTGGATCTTCCCGGGAAGTGCCCAGCGGCTGTGTGAGGAACGGGAGGCAGCAGGACCCAACGAGAGGTGAAGGATGGCTCAGACGCTGGGTGTGTGCTCAGGGTATGAGTGATAAATTACCTTCATTTGCCCAACCACCCCTCTTGAAAAGGGCAGCACAGTCCTTCCCTCTTGATGCTACTTCTGCATTTCTCACTGCGATGTGTCAGAGGAAGGGAGTCACTATGGCCTCTGCAAGCTCCCCAAATATCTGACAAATCCATTTTAATCAGCCTAATCCATTCCACTAAAAACTGTAACAGGCCTTTGTGGCAAATTTTCAAGTAGCCTCTTTGGTCACAACATAAGTTTTTAGAATATAATGAGGATATTTTTGCATGTTTATTATAATTTCTCCTTTTTTTTTTTTTGTGGTGTTTTGTGACCTCTAGAACAAGGCAGTTTAAGATAAACAATAAATTGCTTATAAATCTCTTCCCAGCTATCTCTTCCTAAGCTCCTATGCATAATATGATTTCTGACAATTCTTGAGGAAGTGTTGTTTTCTCTTTCTTAATGATCTCAGTCTGCATATGAAGTGAATGTAATTAAACAAGCAAACCTGGCCCACGTAGCTGGCTATCATAAAGATTTGTGCATCCTGCAGTTGGTGTGTGTGTGAATTTTGTGTTTCTTATCTGACTTCATTTCCTAATTCAGAGCTGAGTATTCTAGAGCCTCAGGCACTTGGGCCAAGGTACATATACTCTGTTTTTTCCCATGTGCTCACTGATGAGCTTGTGTAACTCTGAGGAGCACTTCCTCAAGAAGGCGCCTTTAATATAAAGTCCCAGTGCACTGAATTTAAATAAAGCCTTGCCCTTGGAGAGCACATCAACCCTTGCTGACAGGAGCACTCCATAATGTGCAGCCACTGCAGCAATATGGTCAGATGGGAAACAGTATAAAAGTTATAAACACAGTTAATAAAAAAAGCTAACAGTAGCTTTAAAGTATTTTTCACACTGCAGGATATTAGAGACTAGAGCCTTTATATGTCCATTTTTGCAGAGTGAAGTGAGACCTTCTCTCCCAAGTTAATTGGCTGGCAGACAAGAGTGTGAGTGTGCAGAGGGAGAGATACAAAGCATTCAGCCTCATCATGTTTATTACCCCCTGGGAGTGTAAAAGAGTTTGTCTGCATCCCACTCGAAATGGAACTGTGCAGCAGCATTTACACAATATAATCAGTACATATTGTAAGGCAAATTCAATTCCACTTCATAAAGCTCTCACTGTGTGCTGCCATAATCAATACGAATAGTACTTACAGGAGATATTATCTCAAAGTAGTTTTTTATTTCCTTCAAGTGGCTGTGGGTATCCTGCATCTTGCTGATTCAGTTCTTTGTATGAGTACTGTAAGTTTTAATTATTTTTATAAACGAAACCCTCAGGTTCTTGGAGGGAGTGAAACTGCCCATTCAGCAGTTCCCATGTATTGGGTTCTGCCCCAAGCATCCCACCTTTTTCTAAGGAGCAAAATCAGCTCTGTTCCAAGACCGGTCTCAGGCTTGACTCTTCTGTATAGAGAACTTTTTATGTCCAAAAGCTGGCCTGATCTTTGAGATGAAAGGGAAATCTATAAAACCATCATGCTTGGTGTGGTTTCAAGCACTGGGAGCAACCTGCTTGGAGATTATCCTGTTTTCTTCGTTGTGGAGAATTATAACAACACAGTTTAATGTAGAACAGACTTTGAATGTGGTGTTCATCCCTCTTTATGCCAGAGTGATAAACTGTGAGTCAAAATGGTTCACTAAACAGAGAACATAGATGGGCTGGATTACGGAAACTACATGAACAGAAAGTGAAGAGATCATGTCGAGAAAGGAGGTCAGGTAGAGGGACTACAGAGAAGAGAATAACAAGGTGCCCAGGGAATAGCTAAGGTAAATCAGGTGTCCTTCTTGGTAATGCAGGACAAAAATCAAAAAGTCTTGAAATTGTGATCTGCATACAACCTCCGGTTTTAAAGAATGAGTTGAATGTTTTAATATTTTAGGACCTGATCTCTTCTTACATTCCAAGGAGATGTCAGTATAAAAATGCCACTGGAAGTTTAAGCTTTAGGTTATACATCATTAATTTGCAGCTGATTTCAGTGACAGGCGCGTGAGGATGGTAGGGCTTTTCTTTTTCCCAGAGATCCTGGGCACCAGTCACTTCAAATGACATCAATAAAAATGATCAAGGACTGTTTTCCCTGAGAAGTGATTTTTTTTTTTAATCACATGGTTTTCTACTCTGGAACACAATTAATAAATACTAGAATGGACTTTTTAAATTTACATGATAAGGTAAAGGATGAGGCTTAATGTATTGCTAATGGCATAATTATTGAGCATAGTTTAACAAAATAATACTTTTTTTTTTCCATGTTTATTTTTTCCAAAAACATCCTTTTAAAGCAGCATGGGCAGCAGTACTGAATTTTGTGCCAGGACATATATTTTGAAGAAGATTGGACACGGTTGATTGACCCTTTAACTGAATAGTTCATTTCTTTATAAAGAAACTCAGAAAAAGAGGAAGAAAGAAGAAGAAATAAATAGGTGGGGAAGATGTAGGCAGTGGTGCCTGTATGGGTTCTGAACCTTCAAAACCCCCTTCCACCTTATTCTGTTGTTCTATTCTGGAGTTAAACCTTTTAAAATAGACATTCTATTTCTTTACCACTGTAAATCCCAAGTGCTCAGCTGCAGGTCTGTTTAAAACAAATCTTATTTTTACAGTGGAGACTGAATGTTTTCCTTTAGGCATAATTTTTGCATTTTATCCCTGCTGCAAACCATGAGAGACAACCCCATAACAGCAGTGTTGCTGGAGCAAATCAATACTTTTAAAAGTATGTCTGGGTTTATGATTCAATATCTCTGGTAGGGTTTTTGCTATTTACATGTACTTATAATAGATAAAAACATTAATGATTAAAAGGGCTTTTTATGTGTGGTACAGAAAAGCCTTGAAATCTGCTCAAATACATGCAGAGTATTTTTATCCAACACATTTGCAGAATGATTTTTCATCTCACTATTCAAAATATAGGTTAGGTGTGCATGTGTTTCTGGATATGTAGAGTTTATATTCTAAAGTATCATGACAGCAAAGAAGATTTTGGATATCCTTGTTTGTGATAAGAGAGGGTGGTTGTGATTTTCCCAGATGCCACTGTAATAGTGCTGGGAAATAGTTGGAGCTGGGAACTGTGGCCAGATACCTCCAGCTGAATGTCCCTGCCTTGGATGCAAAGCCCATCTTCCTCTCTAATGGAAAGGTTTTGTTGCTGTTGTTGGTTTTGTTGTTTATTTTTGTTTCAAAATTATTTATGATATGGTTTCAGATGGGCCCAGTTTGAAAGGAGTTTTATAGTTCTCTCCTGCTATTTGAAAAATACCTGGTGAGCATCTTCCTAGTTTTAGGAGGAGTCCTGAACTTGAGGAGCTCTGGCACTTCCAGAGCAGCTTCAGATCTTGTCTTGAACTGAAGGAATCTTTGTTACTGAAGGAAATAAATGTAGTTTGTGTCATAACAGAATGATAGCATAAAAGGAACACATTCTCCAAGCACTTTTGCATAAAGTGCTGAAGAACTAAGCTCTTGGCCTGACAAATGCATTTGAAGTTCTAGAGAGATGTGCTTGCTTTTATTCCTCACTTTTCTGGGGGCCTATATCTGGTTTTCTGCAAGCTACATTTTAAGCGGTTTTGTTCAGGAATTATTTTACCTGTCCTGCTCCTTTATATTTGAACAGAAATCAAAGCACCCAGATAGCAGATAATGAAAGATATTTACCAGTGGCAGGACTTTATTTCTTTACAGAAACTGGGGGTAAATGGGGTAATTGCTATGGTGGCTTCTAGAGCTGCCTTTGGAGTGTGTCACACAGTCGATGTAAGGATGAGATGAGTGGATTATCTTTTCACCTGGACATACTTTGGCTTTGATTCTCCATGAGTTCTGTGGGAAATCAAGCTGCTTGCCAATCCCACTCAGTGAGGGACTGTCGCAGGTGCCTGATCATTACCAGAACGAAATGGTATTTTCTCATGGCCATATATTCTCTGGGATTCCCCTCTGCAACTCTCCAGAAACCTGCTTGTCACCCTCAGAGCTGGTGTATGTATAGAACTTGAACACTGGACTTGTAAAGGCACTGAGAAACTAATAAAAGTGTGACAAAATAAGTACTTACCCTAAAAGGAAGCGGACTTGCATACTGATAACCCTGAAATGAAATAATCAAAAATTCATGACGGTGCATTGCGGATTAAGTGCATGCCTCCATGACTAAACCAAATGTGAAATTGGGGCTTAGAATATTCTGCTACCAACAGAAGTAGTTTTTTCCTTCATCTGTTTTACTGATAGCAGAAACTTATTCTGGTGTCTGCATAGCACTTGAAATTATTTTAAAGCTGTTATTAATATTTTATTATCAAAATGTTCAGATTAATAAAAAGCAATGCAATGACAGTCAACAATGCAAAAAAGGAAAGGTAATTTGTGGTTGCAGTGTAAAGCTAGTGTAGCATAAAGGACAGGATCTGCTTTACCAGGTATGAATCTCCCTTACATCCTTGTACGTGGGTGCTAGTATTGGAATTTACTCAATAGGCAGAGTAGGAGACATGGAGTTGAATGTTTTGTGGAACTTTTTAATTTCAAGGGAATTCCAATGGAGTTTTGAAACTGACCTTGAGTGTTGTGCATGCAAAACTCTGAGGTCATGGAAATACATGGTAAAATGAGAGTACCCAGATAGAAATGGCCAGAATTTGATGCTTTATAACAGAACATTTTGGCACATCCTAGCCCCACCCATCCCCCTCCCACTTCTGAACAAAAATTGCACAATTTGGTCATGTTATTTGTGAAGGCTTGCAGTAAGTACATGCTTTGCGGCTCATGAGACGTCTCTCTGATATCTCAGTGAAATACACTTAAGTGTAACATTTCATTATGACCGTGATCCTGGCTGGCCTCAGTCTGCAAGCCAACAAAAAACCTGGGCACATATTAAAGAATCCATTAAAATAATTTGACATTAATTAAAACACACCAAATGACCTCGTAACATTTAGAAAAATGATTCATCGTTGCCAGTGATGCATTTTGTGAATTCTAGCCTGAGAAAGTGGGAGATTTTAGNGTCAATCGAAGCACAAATAAAAAAAAAATTAAAAGTCGCAACGTTTAGAGTAGAATAGTGCATGGGCAGTTTAGAGCAGAATGAAGGGTGTCTGACCTAAGGGAATCACAAAGGGAATTTGGGGACGCAGGAGGCGATTACCTGAACTGGAATTTGGCCAGGAGATAGGAGGTAACATTGCAGTGCTTATTAAGCCTTGTGATTAATGAAGAGCCATCTTTTACTACCAGGTAGAAATGAATGCTGTTGATCTTGGAATGACATGGCAGAATTCACTTTTCCTGGGAGCAGTTAAATGACTGACATTGTCAGGAACTAGGAATTACTCACTAGATAAAGCATTTCTTTTGTCTAGTGGGCTTCTTTCTGGCAAATTCATTTTCCTCTGCAAAAGATGTGGTTAGAGGATCAAGAAGTCCATAAAGAGCTTTCTTCTTGACTTTATATGTGAGCAGCCCTGTTCTTTATTGCCAAAAACATGTTGGGCATTGCAAGATGCTTCTGATAACTGCCAAAAAGGGGGTTTTCATGTTATATTTTCTTTTTCAGGATATTCCAAATGTGCATACTTTGTGTTTCATGACAGAATCTTTGTATTTGATGATAGAGTGTATTTATCAAAATTATTCCACAATTTCTATAAATATCCTATTATTGTTACTACATTGTATTTTTTCTTTTCAGTGTGAAATCATGATTTTCAAATATTTAATCAAGATTCTGAGTCCTGCATTTAGCATAAGTATTTAACTTACACGTTAATGTGGTTTCTTTTGGTTCATCTCTCTCCTTTAGCTGAATATTCTTTAAAAAAATTGCAAAACTCTTGCCTAGAGTATAAAGTAGAACCATACTGATTCTTTGTTTGTTTCTAAGTACATATGAAATAGAATTATTTCAAAGGCTTACATTTCTCAGAGGAACATTGAGACCCAACTGATTTCAAGGAATTCTTTAGTAGATTGTGAGAAATCTAAATTAGCATTTTCTGTATGTTGTGCCTACCCAGAAACTTTCAGAATAACCAGAAAAGTTTGCCTGAGGAGGAAATACGGTTTTACTGATAACCTAAAGATCACAAATCTTGGTTTTTGTCCCATTTTAACTTCCCACTCTATACCTGTTTT
>VZTT01008861.1:9431-27824 GCA_013400855.1 Buphagus erythrorhynchus
AGATGTTGTTACTTTTTAGTTAATGAAATGACCTATCTAGTCAAATTGGATAATTCCCGTAGTGAGATATTTTTTCTTTATTGTCAGTTTAGCAGAATCTCTCTCTTTCCTTAGTGAAAACGAAATGGCAATTTTAGCATTCTTAATTGGTTTGGTTCTTTTCCATGGTAGCAAGTGAACTGAAAAAATACTGCTTATGAACAGGTTATGAACTTCAGTCTAAAGCCTGTGCAATGTCGACATCAAATAAAAAGGTGGCTAATGAAACAGTCTTCAGTTTCTAATTTCACAGAGGACTGATGTTGCTTTAAGGTGTAGTTCCTGCATGGAATTCATGCAATGAATGAACATTAGTAATGAGAAGCAGAGATAATTTGTGGTTGAATGGTGTGTCTGTACTCAGAGTGGCACAATGCATAGCCAAAACTATATATTATACCAAATTCCATTGAAAGCAATAGTAAAAGTGTAGTGAAATGTTAAAATGACTTCTTTTATATAATCTTTTTGTTCCCAGATAAATCTGCAGGTGAATTAAAGCTAAAGTATAGCACAGTTACAGTGATTCATAAGAAAGGTATGCATTTGAGGGGAAACAGAAAATATTAACAGCAAGTTTTTAATATAGTGACTTTACCTGTGGTCAGAGAGGTGAATTAAGTAAATTTTGCTGTAGGTGTCTAAGTGGATATTATTGAAGAACAGATAAATCTGTCTGAAATAAAAGCTAAGATTTTTGCAGCACAACTGTTCATCTTGGTAACAAGATGTGGTGTCTTTGGTCAGACTTCTGTGAGTTTTTCTTTCTGTCTGTTTTGGCACGTAGCTCATTTCTCTCTAAACTATTAAAAAATTCATAGCAGAAACGATCTCCTCCATCATCTGGAAGACTTTGCTCCTGATGGGCTTTTCCCTCTCTGCACGTGATACTGAAGTTTAAACCTTTTATTTCTCTTGTCACACCTGCTATCTCTGCCTCTGTCCATTATATCATTCTTTTAAATTCATATAATGGTCTCATAGCTTTGTGTTACAATTTTCTTCCTTTTCCCCTCACCGTACTTCTTTTATTACAACCCTTTCAGTGGATTTCTTATCCAAGAATATGGCATTGCTAGCAACCAGGTTGCTCCATATACTTCCTTTTCTTAGGAGTTTTACAAATGTAAACAAAGGATTAAAAAATTACATTCAAATACAGAAATTTATTCTGGAAACTCAGAAGAGCAATGTGGCCATAGGCTCAGAAAAACTTCTTATGAGAGTTTTTCCAGTCCGAGTTTCTCACGCTTAGCCAGGGAACTTTCACAAAGCTNTTAGAATAAACTCGTCTCTCTTTCCTACCATGACAGGGACCATGTAGCGGTGTCTTATTTCTGCCACTTCTAAAGGGTTAAATCCTTAACCCAGCAGCTACATGGCAACATACTTTTTTGGTATATATATGTAATCTGATGTTCTCTGGGTCACAATATTTTTTGTAAGATTTTTTTTCTTTCTGTGGAAACAGAACATTTAAATTTGAGGTGCTTTTGTCACATAATGTCTTCTCCCAATAGTTTGTTCTCAAAACTACTCTACTCACTGCAGTTGAGAGTTCTCCACAGCTCATTTTGTAGGGAGCTATCTTGTGGATTCTTAAAAATGAACCAAGTTTCTGTCAACAGAATGAATAAATGTGCATCTGTGCAGGTGAGTCCTGCATTGCTGCATTGTCATAAGCCATTATGGCAATGTTGATCTGGTAAACTGGAGAGAAAGAGCTGTCATCAGGAGATGCAGAAAATCAGACAGAGAGCAAGTAGTCACCAGCCATCCATTGTCTGTAGTGCTGTGACAGGCTGGCACGTTTAGATTGTGGGAGGAAACTACACTTTTCTAACCTTCAGTGCACTTATCTGACCTCCAAGTGCAGGTAGGCCAGCTAAAAAGGCAGATTGTTCCTTTCCCAGTGCTAGTGTCAGCTACACATGCCTGGCTCTGCCAGTCTCTCACAATAAGACTCAGAGATGCTGTTTCTTTATCCTTTTTGTTTTGATAAAAAAGGAATAGATTGATAATACTGTTTATTTTGAAATGTGTTCCTTGCAGTATTAAAGAAGATTAATTTTACCTTCTTGTTGCCTCAAATACTCATATAGCCATGGGAACTGAAAAGAAAATACCATTTGTATCAATCGGATTTTTTGTAAATTGATTTGTTTTTCATGTTATGATTTGGCAGAGAGGTATTGTCAAGATATCTGATTTATGTGTTTTAGTAACCTAGGGAAGGCTCATCACTTCCCTAATTTAACCAGCTGAGAAAAAGTTGATCTGTTTGCTGAAGAGTAAGGGGTTATTTGTAGGTTGGTTTTCATTTTGTTGTTTTGTTTGTTTGGGTTTTTTTTTTTTGGGCATGAATATCTGAAAGCACTGCAGCTTTTAGAGGGACTGGGTGATAAAATGTTCTGTACAATATAGTATTAATAGAGAAGAAAGGAACTCACACATCCTTTAAAATACAATTGTTCTTGCTCTTCATTCTGACTCTCTCTTGGCCGTACATGCGAGTGAGGGCAGCTCAGGACCTTTCCTATAAAGCGATTTTACCTGATGGATGTTAAAAATAAACCTTTTGTAGACACTCTACTGAAATTCTTACAGATAATTCTTTTATTTTTAACTTTTTTTTTTTTTTTTTAACATGAGAAATCAGATTAAAATGCATTAGAATGTGTTCAAGGGCCTTTTTGTGTTGTCTGATACTACACCAGCCTCCACCTTAGATACTGAATCAAGAGTTGTGCTTGGTCTGCTGCAAATCATACAAGGCAAAATAGACTTGGAGCACAAAAGGTGTTTTCTTTTTATCTGTACAGTGTAACTCCTGACTTCAGGTTCCACTGTGGATTCTAGTAAATAATCCCAGTATTTTTTCATTGCTTAACTTGCCAGAAGTGTAAAAGTGTTTGAAAAGAAATATTTGAAAATGTACCTGTGTGTTTTTTCATATCTGAGAGCTGCAGTTTTTAAAAGCCTCGAGGAAATCATACGAATCTGCATAATATGTGTAAAAATGTCTTCTATCTCAGGGCCAAACTGAGACCCACAAAATAAATTACTTTGAGAGTCATGCTGTGACTGGCAAATAAAGTTTTTGGAAAGCCTTGATTACTACTTATTTGTTTGGTTGGGGTTTTTTAATGAAAAAACCTAGTAAATGGAGTTCAACGTATTAAGAACTGAGCACCTTTGGTTGCTCTAATCAAAAATATTTTCCCTGTCTCTTCAGTGTAATACACTCTGGCATGTCCCTTTCTCCTACTTTTTCTTGTGTGTTTTAGATTAGCTGTTCATTTGGGAAATGCTGTTTCTACCTGTGTTTGAACAGCAGCTAAAACACAGAGCCAGAATCCTGCATGTGGTATTGAGGGATCAGTGTAACAGAGAATCTTACAAAGGAGATAACAACGACTGAGGGATTTCTCCTATTATATTCTTGCAGAATTCCCTCTAATTTTGATTTACAGGGATAAACTATTGCCTCATTCCAGTTTGGGAGGTTTGGGGGCTCAGTGATGGGACCAGCAGTGGTTGTGGGTACGTGGGCAGGGGACACCATTTGTCTGCACCAAATTTGCTGCTAAAAGAATGAATTATTGATCTGTATGGATCTTCTCTGCAAGCAGAGAGCTCTGCATCCCACACATGAATGTTCCTTGCAGCCTCCTCACCGTGGTGGTGATTGGTGGTGAGGGGCAAAGAGAGAACAGTGTGAAGGATGCCTGAGCCTCAGAAGAACCCAACTGAATCAACATTATTTTTCCTCCTGTTGTCTTGCCTGACCTGCAGGCCCATTATGGTAGTGACTGATGTCTGTGAACTCGGATTTTTAGCTAAGTCATGGTGTCTGTTCAGTGTGAAGGATTAAGTCATGACCTTCACAGTAGCAGGGCCTCTAGTTTACACTGCCTTTCTACCCCTGGCTGTAATTGTGCATTGTCAGGCATCTCAATCAGGCAGGGCTCACTTCAAAACACAATAAATCAGCTTTATGATACTTGTATTGAAAAATATTATAGAAAATGTTTTGTTTCTTATGATGATTTTTGGGAAAAAACCCCACCAAATCCAAAACAAACCTCCAAACCTCAGCAGCACACAGCAATTGGTCAAGAAAAATAATGACTAAAACTTCATGGAAAAGAAGCAGTCAGGATGTGACCTTGTTGCCTTTGACATTTCTGTTAAAACCAGAAAGAATCTGTGAGCACTGTGTCATTTATACAGAGAGATGACAATTACCCTGACTTAAATAGGCATGGATGCTACTGAGGAGATTAGATGTTCCAGACTATAGGAAATACTCTTTTTTTTAAAAAAAATTGCAACTTTCTACTTGAATATATATTTTTTTTTGGCTTGGATGAGAAGAGGATTGCTATGAATATTTATAACAAATCACTCCTATCAGAGGACACATTAAGTCTTGCAGCATAACAAAACTGAATTACCATGAAATAAACTTTCTTAATTAAACCAATTAAATTTCTTCCCAGCATGTAATTTAGAAACTCTGATAAACCCTGGTTGAAAAGGTTTGTTCTAGCCTTAAGCTGGCCTAAGAAAGAGTGAACATCTGGCCTGTATATGAAGGGCCTATTTAGGCCTTAGGCAGTGTGCAAAACATGAGCTGCTGTCCACGGCACTGAACACTTAGAGTGGCCCCAGGGCTTTGCTAAAGGACAGTGGCATCATTAGGGTACAATCACATTTATAGAATATGCTGTAACTCAGATAAGTGAGCCCTCAGACTCCTAACACAGTTCTTGTAGCTGAACCAGAAGTATTTTTGCTTCTTCACTTCACATTTTTGTTTGTTTACCAAAACAGATGTGCTTAAGAAACAAAATTAAATTTCCACTTTCTAAATGTTGATATGGGCAAGCAGCATGTCTTTTTATGAAAGAAGGAAAAGGAAAGACAATCAGAGAAAACAAAGAACTGCTAAGGGCTTTAGGCTTTAGAAAGGAGGTATCACCCCCTAGTTCACAATTTTTTGCTTGTTTAGGAGCAAATTTTTGTCAAGAGAGAGGAAACTTTGAGGTGAATGCAGGGACACTTGAAAAATATGCTGTCATCTAAGATTGAAACATAATGTGACAACCAGTATCCTGCTGCCTTAGGAAGGAGCTGAATGTCTTCAATGAGGAGATGCAGTGCCTCAAAAAAGAAATACTTGTACATGGAAAACAGTGTGCACAATTTATTCTCAGAAGAGCCACATACATGTGCACAAAACCTTGTGGTAAGCGAGAGAAGCAGCTCTTACAGCAGGCTGCAGTCTTGCTCATTAGGATGTAATAGTGCTGGGAAAAAAGTCTGTCAGCATGCCAGGAATATTTCAGAGGAGAACTGCTACAATGGTCGCTTCTTCCCTAATCAGGAGATGGAAGGGGTGAAAATCCTTTTCCCAGTAAATCCAGGATACATTTGATGAGGAAATAGTCTGGTGTCTATAAACTCACCTTATGCTGTTCTTAGAACCATGGAGGTATTGAAATGCAAAATGCCTGGAACTGCCAAGGCTGATGAATGATTTACAAGTATCTTTCATTAATTTCCATCTCCCAGCTTACAGTGAAAAATACTGTCTCTTTCACTGTTTCTCAGGATGGGAAAATCATCCTCTCGCTCAGAAACAAACACAGACGTTTTGAAGAAAATAAGAAATAAATCTTAACAACTCTACTGTTGTCTATTTCAACTTGTTAAGTTTAGCAAATGCCTGAGACAAAATACAGTTGCATAGTCCAAAACTATTCCTGATGTAACTTGACATGTCTTAATATAAAAAGATTTTGTGTTTTACCAGTCTATCTTTTCCCCATGAAATATTGTCAATGATTTTCTTCAGCAAAACCAAGGTCAGTTCTTTGCTGTGGATTTTTCTCTTTTAAGAAAGGCTAGTCCTGCTTTGAAGCAAGCTGAAGTAAATACATCACAAACCATTCTGTAGTTTATGGGTTCCTGTGCAGCTGTATTTGAAAGCCTTGTATTTATTACTGGTTGGGTCATAATGCTGTTTAAACATTATGGAAGAGTTGGTTTCTCATGGAAGGAAAGAATCTAACATGTACTTTGTTTCACTGACCGAATTATTGAAGCCAACCTCATGGATTATAAAATAATTGTATACTGTCTAATTAAGTAAGCTTTATTAGTTATAGTGGCTTTGGATTCCCACTTCTGATCTCTTTCTTTTCCTGAAGTCTGCTGTGAAACACCTTTGATAGAGAAGCTAAGGTGCATACAGACATCTTGAAATAAAGACAGATATCTGAAATGACATAATAATCATAATTTCTATGAAAGATATCTTGAAGAGCACAGGAAATAGATATAAAAAGGGGGGAATGGAAAAGGGGGCTACATAGGTAATTCTAACAGATGCACAGTAACATGGCCTAAGCCCCCAGTGCTTCTTGTCCGTGTTGGATGCTCTTGACAATTCTCTAGCCCATCTGCCTACTGCCTTGAGTGTGTCTTTCCTGCCCCCCTCTTTCCCATTTCCAGCTGTTGCTGACTTCTGTGCCTATCAAGAAACATGTCCTCAGCCATTGCTTTCACTCATCTCATGCCTTTCTATGGCTCCAGTACTGTCTCCCCTCCTAATCTGTACAGAACTACCATGCAGGAAACCATTATTATTTCAGTCATGTGATAATGGGGGAGTTCAGGCAGAGAGAGCAGGTGAATCCTCTGATATATCCAGTAACCTAAGTCCCACCAAGGTGTGTTTTGAAAAGGCCACAGCAGTCAGGAAGTGTTGTGAATTTTTCTCCTGGAGTTACATCCTGGCTCAGTGTTCAGTTCTAATGGGCTTTTACCAACTCTCAAGCAATGGTTTATTGGCCAGGTTGCCATATCCAGACTTCTTGATCTTTCTGCTTAGTTCTTAAGTATTCTGAACATTCCAGCTTCCCTTGGCACTTACTCCATGCTTTCCCCATCCCTACTTAGCAACTCTTTTCTTCCTCAGTTCCTCCTTTTTCCCATTTTTCTGTTTTATTTATTTTACCATTTTTAAACTTTGCCTACTTTCTCTCCAGATGATGTTGTCCAGTTGTATAATTTCACCTGCTATCCTCACCCAACTGAGACACAGCTCTATTTCTCTGCTTCTGACTGCTCTGCATCCAATTCCATCTCCTTGTTTCTCTCTCTGACAATTGCTTCTGGGTATCATGCCATCAGCTTAGACTTAATTGTGTGCCTTTCTTTCTCCATCTTCTCCGTGCACATCATTGTTGACAATGACAATATTGGCACCATCACGGTGACTTACAACCTGAGGCAGGTTGTTTTTTTAGATTGTTTTTTTTCCTTGCTGCAGTAGACAAGACCTGTATAAAAACATTTACAATTAACAATTGAATACATGAAACTGTATGAAAAGGGGAGTGAACTGACATGGTGTAGCAGAGGATAGTGCTGTCATGCCTCTTAAATTCAGGACATTATGCCTGTGGCAGCTGTGGTCAAAGAGAGAATTGAAAATATGTTAAGTATGAGGACTTTAGACACTTAGATTATTTAATTTGAGACTTTGTGAAGACGAAGTCAAGTGGTTTGATGTTGCACATAGTGTTGTTCTAAATTAAGCAACATGTAATAGAAGAACAGGTATGAATTTGATTCCAGTAGTTCTTGTTCTTGCTAACTAATTCTGAGCATTACATTAGAAGGGTTAGGGTGTTGTTTTATTTGTTTTTTCTAGACTTGATCTTCATTTTATGAACAAGCTACTTTGAAATAGTATAAGTTCTAAACTGTACCTCTGAACACACTACTTCAGCCTCAATGAGCTGGGTGTGTGTTCATAACAAGAGCTGAATTTGTCTTGACATCTTGTTTGGAATATTTCTAATCAAATATTAACATTAGCACTGCTACATGTCTCTGTTATTTCCTTTATCTTTTCACTTTGTCCCACAAGCCTTCTCTAGATAAGAATAACACTAATGCATTACTTAAGAGGGTTTTTTCGTTTTTTTTTTCCTGGAAAGCTTAAATAATATAGATCCCAGTCTGAATATACTCCTGCAGAAGAAGCATCCTTAAAACACTCCCAAAAGAGACAGACCCCATGGAGGCTGACTTCACTGGCTTAGATATTTGTCAGCAGTGATACAGGAAGGACTCAGCACTGACAAATAACTTTAACATATACAGCTAAATCACTGTTTTATTGGGATTATGTGACAAAATTGAAAGTAAAGCAGAATGTTTGATGTTGCCATAAATCTTTAATGAACGTTCCATGTTTTTGTGATGTGTCAGACAGTCAAATGCAGGCCTTCTTTCCTTATACTAATAAGGAAGCAGAGATGAATCATGCATTTTAACTGTGGACAAAAAAGAGAAAAAAATCAGAGTTAAATTTACATTTCATGCATAGGCAGAGGGCTACAGTATAGATGGAGGCTGTGGAGGCAATAAAGCTGTAGAGAGGCTCTGGGAGCCTATGGCTGTAGCCTGAGTCCAAGGTGTGTGTGCTGAGCAGCACCAGCACAGGGCAGCCCGGGAGGCTGCGTGCCTTCACCGCTGCCCTCGCCTCCACTGGGAAGTTTGTGTGCGAGGTAGGAGAACAAAACATTTCTTGTGTCCTCAGATTCTCCCTTCGTCCTCACTTGAATGGATGTAGCAGTTAATTATTTACTCTGTGCCTGCCTGCACTTGGAGTGTGCAGTCCTGGGTCTGTTTTCTGTATGGTGCCATACTCTGCCTTCTGCAGGAGCACTGTTCGGGGTTCTGGGGCATCCTGGAGGCTGAGCTGATCAATCCCACCCAGTGCTGATGGCTGTGCTGCAATACAGCATGGAACAGCAGCCAGGAGCCTGCAGCCTGGTGTGTGATTTACAGCTGAAACGTCTCAGATATTTATGCTGACAAGGGAAATGCTCGATGTTTCCTGTTAATGTGCTGGCCCACTCCTCTGGTCGACTAATTCTAGATGCATTTTTGGCCTGTTGGGAGTTGGACTCAATGATCTTTATGGGTCCCTTCCAATCCGAGGTATTCTGTGATGTCTCTCCCATTTCTGCCATCTACCTGTCACTCACAGCTGCCAAGGCACTTTTCCCTCTGCTGCCCCATTTATTTTAGCAGTGAGAGTAACTGGATGACTGCAAGAGTTTGCCCGGCACTAAAACAGATTCTCTAATTAGAAGGATTGGTGCCCTTCTAAAAGTGATGAGATCATCCAACCTCACATGACCAGCTATGACTCAGAAGCCACTAAGTGGAATTCTCTGGCCCACATCACGTAGGAAACTGGACTGAGGACTGGATGTGGCCTTGGATCCTCTGAAAACATGTCATTCTTCTCAGATGTAATAATTTTTGTTCTCTGTATCTGTTTCTAGAAGCTGAGTATTTCTCCCGCCCTGCATTTTCCCAATTATTTAATTAATGCATTAATCTCAAACACCTTATGTAAAAATATTGATTTGAAACATCTTTCCAATATAGACTGTAATTATTTTTTAAAAATTTCTGATCATACAAAAGATGTTTTCTTGCATTGTTCTAGCAACGTATAAAAGGAGTGGTTTGAATTGATAAGGCAGTGGTTTTCACTAGATATTATTTTATTCTTTCAACTAGTGCCTGGTAATATGTAGCTTTTAAAAAATGAAAATATTACATGATTTTAACCTTTTAAAGACATTGTTTTAAGAATGACTGTGCTACAATAGATGGAGCAAAGCAGGCAAGCATTATACAAATATTTGATAGTCTTTTCTGCAGTAAATTTTGTTTGTCTTTTAAACTAAGATAAAGAATACTCTGTGTGAGACTTGATTGTGCAGGCACCTTAATCTCCTTTTCTTTCAAATTGCATATTACTAATAAGTCTCAAATTTTTTACTGGCAATTTTTTTTTAAATTTTTTTTTGTCTTGCATTTGCCAATGCTTTAATGGATTCATAAAATACAAATCCTCATTGCAGTTTAACCATCAGTCATGTGTACAAAAATCCCTTAATGTTACCCTGCCTAGATGCTAAAAGAAGGAGGAAATTACATATTTAAAAACAAAACAAGCCAACAGGATTCAAAATTGCATCAGCCTCCATTTGTTTATATGAGCATGAAAGAGAAGAGGGGGAGACTTATCCTTTGGGACTGTAAATGGCACCTCCTGCTGCGGTATTAAATTTACCATTTGCAACCTCCTGTGCTTCTCTGAGGGTAGAGGGTGGTGCCTGACTTCTTGGCGCCAGAGAGGCAGCAAAGGTGTCTGGTGGCTGCAGACATGGGATGGGGGTGCTCCCTTAACCCTGCTCCAGCCCAACCCCACCAGGGACAGCCAGCTGATCCCCCCAGCCCCACCCAGGAGAGCCAGGAGGTTCCACAAGCAGTTTATGGCTTTAATAATTTACATATCCTCAGTTAATCTCCCTTACCAGCAGCCAGGTCGTTGGGGAATATTCAGACTGCTTTGAGATATATATATATTTATATACTGATCAATTAGCAGGGAAGTAATGGGGTCATAGGATAGCAGGTGTGACTATTAATCTTTGTTCTTGAGCTGGATAATTCTGCAAATATTTCTCAGTACAAAGAAATACAGAGCAGAAAGTGTTTTTTTTTTTGCTGTGTTCTGATGCTGTTTTGCATTTCCATAAGCTTTTAGCCAACCACCTGGTATTTTGATCATCAAGACTCTGACCCTACAAGCGTGTGTTTAAGAGGGTTGAAACAGGATTGCTCATGTGAGTAAACTTATTCACAGACATAAATCTTTGCAGGATTGGGGTCCTTAATGATTTAGGACAAAGCACCAGTGGGAAAAAATGTTTATTCTGTTGCACCTGCATGATGCAGCAGATATTGTGAGAGCACCATTAGCTACTTAACGTACCAGCTAATGACTGGCAGCCTTGGAGGAATGTCTCTGAGTTCTGGGCAGCCTGGTCCATGTGGGTTCATGATTCCAAAGGCTTAGACAGTCTATGGGAGCACTGGACGCAGCTTTGGTGCCAAGCAGAGCTTAAATAGGCCCATATCACAACACCATGGGCTCTGGAATGACATGATGAGGATTGTTTGCTTACCCTTGGATTGATATTAATACAAGGAGAGGAAAAAATCTTGTCTAGCATATGAAGGGCTTTTTTCCCCCCCTCTAAGCACATAACCACAGTGAATCTGCATGTGTTCTGGTGGGTTAATAGTGATATATTCCTACTGTCCATCTAACTCTCCTTTGCATAATTATATTCTTTCTCCCAAATGAGAAGAGAAAACCTATGAAATCTATCACCATGTCACCCACCAGTATGAAACAGAAATCTAGATAAGAGCATCTGTAAGAAACTGCCGCTGTGCCAGATTTTTCTTTAGGGTGTAGCCACAGAAAAATAGGGTGAGAGGAGAAAAACAAAGGAATAGACAACAAAAATGATCCTGGAATACATCAAAGATACAGCAGAGAAACAAAGAATAGAAGAAAATACTTAAAAAAATTAAGATCAAATGCCAAGTCTAGTTTTTTACCACAAAGCACTAAGCTGATTTTTCATAAAATAAAAGAAGTCCCTGAATTGAGAAATATGTGTCTCTCTTAGATTGGATTGTGCAGTGAACAGTATCAAGAACTAAGCAATAATAAATCATCAGGCTGTATGTCAGAGTGAGCACTACAAGATAAACCCCTGTTGGAATTGTCATGAAGGTGACCTTATGAGCAACTACAGAAATACTAAAAAAATAAAACAAAAAAATTCAATCTTTCCCTTTAAAACTCTGAAGCAAATCTCTTCATGCTTTGTCTTTCACTACATTTGCTATTTTAATTTGCTGTTTATTAAATGAAATATTTGTCTATCTAGGGAACACTGCATGATAAAATTATTGAAGATGCTGCTGGTGCAAAGCTATTTGTAGCAAATGAAACCCTGCTGTGTGCAATTCAGAACATCATATTGAACAGTCCAGATAGCAGCATCTGTGGATAGCTCTTAAGACTTTAGACTTGCCTTAGTTAGCTTGTTTGTTTTTATCCTGTGCTATTGATCTGGGCTTCATCATATGTGTGTGTGGGGAATGGCTTTTCTGATGCCAGGAATATATTTAGAGGCAGGTCAAGTGAATTGAACAGAGGCATAAAATCTGCTGATTCCTAGGAGATGTCAACACATGACAGAAAGAGCCTAGAGAGTGGGAGACCTCTTAAATGGGTATTGACACTGCCCAGAAATTTGCAGCATAAAAGGGGGAAGAGTGTTCTGTCTGAGGAACAAAGCTTGCACTCTCAGCAAGGCCTTTGTGAGCTTTGACAAATAACAGGCTACCCTTGCATATGTTCTGAAAGGTGCAGTCACTGAGAGTTTTTGAACACTGCAGTTAAGGCTAGAGGATAAATAATGCTACAAGTGTGGAATGTTTTACTCATTACACATGTCAAAACTATAACAAAAAAATAAATCCCCACACTGCCAGATAACACGTCATTCAGACTGATTTAGTAACCTCTAGACTATGCTGAAAAAAGGATGTAAAAAAAAAAAGGAAAATAAAGAAATAACTATTTGGGCTGTTGAGAAGAAACAGGAATATTGAGCAATACCCTATTTCTCTGCTACAGGTCTCTTGTGTGACCTTGGGCAAATCATTTATCTCCCTGTACCTCAGTCACTCATCTATGATAAAATAGAAGTAGCAGTCACTTCTCGTCTAATAGGGATTTGGATCCCCAGGATAAATGGACAAGCCTGGATAGTACAGTCATCATGGGACACTGTAAAGAGGATATTTCAGATGCCAAAGTGGCTCCCATCCCCCCAGGAGAGAATCATCTGGCTCTGTGCAGAGCAACTTTGGGTATTTCTGCATTTGTGCCATGCCTTATCTATAAAGTGGATAAACTGTGTATGGTTTAATTGATCATTGGCTGCAGTATTTTAGCATCTCCAGGGCTGCTTAGAGGCTTGATTAAAATTTAAAAAGCTCTTTAGGATCTTGAGATGGAAAGCTTTTATTGAAATTGAAAGAACTCATTGCTACCACTGCTTGGAGGTATTGTTTTCAAGGTTTGTTTTTGATATAGTCTGCAACTAAAATGTCTTATCAGGAGCCTTGCATCATTGCAGGATAGACTGCAGTCTAAAACCCTTGTATTCTGACACTTTTTTCATCTTTATATTCAATAATAAATGGTTACATGACAGAAATATCCCAATCAGGACAAAACAAACTTTGTAGTCTAAATAGAGATGTTGTTGAGTGAGCTGCTCTTGCACAAATAGGTATTGAGTTTATATGTGTGGGATCTGAGGGAAACCTCTGCTACTGCAGTGTGCTCTGTGCCACAGCTGAGGTAACATTGTGGTATTGTCAAGGACTGATTTAAAACCTCCCATGGATTCCTCTATTCACCTCTCCAAAAAGCCTTGTTAAATGGTATCACAGAGTAGGCTGCATGAATCCTACTGTAGCACTTATTTAGTGGCTTTAAACTGTCAGAGGGCAGGTTTAGATGAGATGTTGGGAAGAAATTCTTCCCTGGGAGTGTGGTGAGACCCTGGAACCCGATTCCCTGAGAAGCTGTGGCTGCCCCATCCTTGGAAGTGTTCAAGGCAAGGTTGGATGGGGCCCTGAGTAGCGTGGTCTAGTGGAAGGTGGCCCTGTCCATGACAGGGGGGTTGTGATGAGATGATCTTTAGGGTCCCTTCCAACCCAAACCATTCTATGATTTTTCAGTGTGTCCACAAGATTCTGTTGTTTGATGGAAACCAAGGAATTTTATGTATTTGTCAAATCCTGTGTATTTTTTCTAAAAGAAGTGTTCTCACAGCGCTTAAATAAATGACTTAGACAGTACATTTGTTGGTATAAATCAATGCAACTGTGACTTTGCAGGCTTTACAAATATGGTTAATATATTATGAGATTTTTCTGTTTAAACAGTAAATGAGTGACAAGTTTTGTAAGTGAAACGCCCTTTTCTTCAATCCAGCTGCAGAATAGACATAACTTCTGCTGGCCTTCTTCCCCACTTGCTACTGATCTCACTTCTAATAAATACTGTCAGGATAGGGGTTTTTTGTTTTAGCTTAGTGAAATAGGTTCTCTTCAAGACCAACTCATTTAGCACTGGATCCACAGAAAATGAATAGAACAGAACAACTCATTTAGATTTATTGTAGCTAAACACCAAGACCTTGGGTGTGGAGAACCAATGCTTCAAGGTTATAGCAATAAAATGATACATCAAAAAAACTGTCCCAGAATCTTCCAAAAAAAGATCATAATCTGATCCTAGTGAGTGATCTGCGTTTGGAAAGCCAGGCACAGTTTGTTATATATTGGCTATCTACAGGTTTAGCCTTCTGCAAGGATGGCAAGCAAATTTCTCCCTGGCTTGTACACTTGTATTGCTTCCCAATGGAGAAGGAAAGGGACAGCATTTGCCATCTGGTTTGCATTGAGTCAGGTGAGTGAAGCATTGAATGGGACTGAAGAACTTGGGAGGGCTCCCAGGTCCCACAGTTTTTGCATAGCCATGTATCTACAAGCATTGATCCTGTCCATTTTTGTCATGATCTCATTGATAATGTAGCTGGAATTGCTCACTCAGTCTGAAATTCCAACAGAAAAACACATTTTCCAATTCAGGAAGGCAGAAGTTTGCAAGTGTCCATGCAAGGCTGGGAAAGGCCACTAATGTATTTAATAAAAATCTGCACAGTCATCTTTCCACTGCTGGGCAGGGATACCTCTTTCATGTGTGTGTGTGTTTCTCTTGCCTGCAGAACATCTGGCTGAGATGCAGCTGTGCAGCTCAGAGCAACTGGAGTGTCTGAGCTGGGCTCAGTCCACCCCTCAGCCCCTCCTGTCACTGCTGGCAGCTTTCTGTCAAGTCTCTTCTCAAGGGTCTCTACTCAGGGGAAACTCAGAGCCTGCCCTAAGGACCATATTCAAGTGCTGCATTGTCCTTTTCTCTACCGTGTGTTTTTCTTTAGTCTAACCTGACTCCTGCTTGCTGCATTAGCTGTGTACATCTTGTTCTCTTCTCAAGGACACTGGGCATAAATCAGTCCCTTCCTGTATGCATGATTTATTAACTTATTTATTTATATACACAGGAAATTCTTTTAAGTGCTTGCACCCCTTCTCAGGTATCTCTTCTTTAGAAACAATCAGAATTCTTTCTATGTTTTCTGACTGGTCACATTTTTGAGTTTGCTCTCTGACATTGTGACACAGTGGGCTCTGCCATGGATTCCTGTCTGCATCTTTCTGAAGCAGATGCTGACAGTATAGCAAAGAGAGCAGAATCATTGTGGGATGGTCTTTACAGGCCTGGCTCTCTGTGTTCCTGTAACATGACTGCCTTTTGTGAAGCAGCATGTTACTACTAATTCATCTTCAGCTCAAATAATTTGAGATTCTAACTTTTTTTTCAATTAGGGTTTAAGTTCTTAACTACTCAGTGATTTTACACTGTATGCATCTACAGCTAGTTGTTTACAGGTACCGTATCTCAAATTGTTTACCCTATTTTTCTGAACATTTTTCCAGGTTGCCAGAATCACTATGAAATCTACTTCTG
The DNA here is from genome assembly GCA_013400855.1 of Buphagus erythrorhynchus. Taxonomy (NCBI): domain Eukaryota; kingdom Metazoa; phylum Chordata; class Aves; order Passeriformes; family Sturnidae; genus Buphagus; species Buphagus erythrorhynchus. The sequence continues at coordinate 25,039 of VZTT01008861.1, forward strand.
TTTTCTTGATAAACTGTCAATCTTTCCAAGTTTATTGTCATCTGAAGCTGACAGCTACATGTCATGTGATAGTGCCATTACAGAGAGTATTGAGCCTAGCAACATTTAGGACAAATCCTTTACAGAAACCATGCAGTGATCTTGCCTAAGTATAAAAAAACGACAGAGGTAATTTCTCTTTGAGCATGATAATCCAAAGAATTGTGTACCTAACCTGCAGTGGTTTAATTCATGCCTTTGTTAGGCTATCATGTAAGATCACATGGCATATGTTATTAGATTCAAGGTACAATATTAACTGTTCCTCCCTTATCCACAGAGCCTATTATCTCGTTAACAAATAAATGATGCTTTCTTGGCAAGATGACTTCCTGACAAAATCTTTGTTGGGTGTAACCCATTTCCTTATTATCTTGCAGGCACTTATAATATGTTTGATTATTTAATTTGAGAACTTTTCCAGGAAATGAAGCTAATTAATAATATTCCAACTCCTTTTAAAAATGGAAAATATAATAAAAATCTAATCCTTTCTTCTACTGCAAGTCTACCATTAATTTCCAAGGCTAGCGTTTAATCTGAGCTCTCATCTCTTAGAGATCTGACCTCTGAGATCACTTCTAACACAGGTTTTGAGCAGCCTGGGATAACAGGAGACCTGAATTTGGGAACTCTGAACTTACCAGAAACCAAATCTGGTTGGTATGATGTATGATTGTATGGCTATGCCACATTTTAAAAAAAAATATTTATGAGCTCTTGGGTACAACTGGTAGTCAGGCCAGCTGGAAGAGCCTTTCTAATTCTCTTCTACTCCCTTTTTCATAGAAGTGATCAAAGTTATTCCCTTGTTTCTTCCAAGATGACAGGTTGCTGGTGGTGCACTAACTTGGTAGGTCAAGGAAAAATTACTATCTAGTAATACTTCAAAGTTACTACAGAGATCAAAAATCTCTTTGCCTTTACTAGGGAAAAGAAGGGAACTGACCAAATAGCATATTTTCCAGGCTTCATGTATCAGCCTTTTCCCCATGACACATCTGCAGGAAAGGCACTGTGCTGGGCACAGATTTTTCTGGAAAATGCATCACTGTGGCACTGCTGGAGCCAGACTCTGAGCTTTAGGAGCTGAACACAGTGGGTTGGGATCCTCACTCATGTCTGACTTTACTGCTATCAGAAACTTACTTTTTTCTGCTAACTTTTTTTCAGTGAATTTTATCTTCAGGAAAACAATGCAGGGACCTGTCTTGCATTGGGTGCTGTTACCAGTACTTTCTCTGTATTTTAATAACTTTCTTCTGCTATCTCTCCGCCAATAGCTGAGCATCTTCTGATCTATTTCTATTCACTTGGTATAAACATAGTAATGATGCCCATGTATCTTCTTAGTCAAGAGCATTATATACCTTTTACATACATAGAAAACAAATTTTCCAGAAAGGCAGTGATAAGGGTCGTTTTGTGCTGTATGCTATTTAATCTTCCCTGTGTCAGCTCTGACCCATGCCGAGGAATTGAAAAGATGTAAAACAGCAGAAAGTAATTTACCTTCCATTGTTTAGTCCATTCAGCTTTCAGAATCAGATCTAAATGGTTTGCATTAATTACTGTGAAACCTCATGAGGTTTGGAGATCTATCTTTACGGGGTTGCAAAAGATAGAGGCTGCCTCAGCAGAATAAGGGTAGGGTTTTTAATTATTATTTGGTTACAAACCTTTTTTGTTCAAATATTATAAGTAAAACTTTTTTTTTCTGCAATCAGCAAAAATTGTTTGAAGTTGCCATAGAGAAAAAAAAAGAAAAGTGTATTTGAAGCTGTAGCCTAATTCTGGTGAAGGGTTAGTGATTAAAATATGGAATTTCTGCCTATGTATCTGCACAGAGAAATTGCAAGAGAAATCATGGACTGAACACTGATTTCTGTTTTTAAGCAATACTCAATGTGTTTACACACAGCTCCATATTTTGGGAAAATTTTCTGAAGACTAATAAAACTGGCAAGCAGTTCAGCATCGGCAAAGTGATTACATTTTAAATGAAATGGACTTTCAGTGACGTACTGCTCAAAGTTAGTGGAGACAACTGGCAAATTGAGGGTGGGAGAAGATCAATACATAGAATCTACAGAACTTTGAATCTGTTATCCGAATTATTGATTGAGTGGAGAATTAAAGCAGAGATGCAGTGAGTTTAATTCTGCTGTGTGACAGGTGGAAAATGGGTACATTAATTAGGGAGCCCCAGCAGGAATGTTCTCAGCAGGACTTGTGGTTGCTCCAGGGAATCCTTTAGTAATTCTGCCTCATTTTTTGTTGTGTTTGATGATGTCATTCTAAAGTCTCATTTTTCTGTGCACTGCACCTTTTAATCTTTAAACATTCTGTCTTGCAGAGCCAGGCAATAATTGTGTATAGTGGACATAGGCAGGGAATCTGGGCAGAACACTTCTGGGTGTTTTAGGATGGTTCTGTCAGATTTCATTGTTCAAAAATTATGTATTTTGATAAAAGCAAACTCTTACCATTTGCTGTGCTTAACAAGCAACAGGCAATCTCCTCTGTAAGTCCTTTTTATTGCATTTCAGAGTTGTCTGGCTTTCCCTCTTACATGGAAATTCTCTTTGTGTTCACTTATAAAACCTTTGCCACTCTCTTGATTTATTGCTTTCTTAATCTGAAATAAATATAACAACTTAAAATAGCCTGTTACTTTTTGGGTAAGGCAAAATATAGCAGATTGTGTGAATGACTACAGGACTCAGGAATGGGAAGTGACAGAACAA